>ML804781.1:158782-194590 GCA_009831015.1 Picea engelmannii
AAATTAGTCATGTGAGACTAAAGTAAAGTTTGATGAAAATGCTAGTCTCTTGTTGTTAAAGTTAAGGAAGGTTTGCAGGTATGTGATCTTATACACCAGGTCTATTACATAGTTACAAATCAGATTCGAATGATGAAATTTATCAGGGCTTTTGGTTGAGGTACATGTTGGGTACATGGTTGAGACAAGTAGTTGATGAGTTGGCACATACATGAGGTGTATAGTTGATGATGTTGGTACATATTGACAAGTCATATTTGATGAGTAGTTGATACATGATTGGTACATACTTGGTACATGGTTGGAGGCACTTGTTAGTAGTGTTGTTGACACATGGTTTATGAATGATGTAGCATAGTTGTATTGGTATATTATTAGAAGCACATATTGATCTTGGTGATGATTATGAGTTGTTTTTTTATGCTTGGTTGATGCACATCTTTGAGAGTTGTCTTGGTGATTGTTCTTGGTGATTAGATCTGATTTGGTTGATAAGATTGCTGAGTAAGTTTGTTGTGATAGGTTGTTTGGACAAGGTGTTGTGACATGTTATTTATACAGGTTTGGTGCATGGTTGATGCACTTGTTCATGGTATAGGTTGAGGTACAGGTTGGTGCATGGTTGATGCACTTGTTTATGGTACAAGTTCATTACAGGTTGTTTGGTATAGGTTGGTGCATGGTTGATGCACTTGTTTATGGTACAGGTTGATGCATGGTTCAAGTTATTGGTACAAGTTGTTTGGTGTAGGTTGATTGGTACAGGTTTACAACAGTATATCTCCTAGTGATAGTGTGACAATGGTTCCAGCATTCTACTTCTACTTTAGGGAGGTTGGATGGGGAAAGGATAGCTAGTTTTATCCACCTTCCGGATGTAGTTGAAGAACATAGGGGGTGATAGCCTCCTTCTGGTTGTATCCAGAGAATTGGGTAGTTGAAGCTTTCCTCATGTTGTAGCCTGAGAAATTAGGGGGTTGGAGCCTCCTTCCAGTTGCAACTTGAAAACAAAGGAAGTTGGTGCTTCCAATGAATGTAATTATTAAAGACATATAAGAAAAAACATTCTATGGTTTTCTCCTGCTTTGGGTTTCCACATAAAAACACTGGTGTACTATGTATGTGTATGATTGCTCATTTGTTCATTGTTTATTTATTCTGCAATTATTGGATGATATTGCTACATTGGTATAACACTTTCATTATATGGTTAAAAAGGATTAAATTTCTCTATTACCGATTCAACCCCCTTCTCAGTATTCCAACAGGATGCAGTGCCAGATTAACCTAAATAGTTAATTTGTTGAAGTGTTGGGGGTTAAGTGGATAAGTGCTTTGACGATTATGGGATTTAGGGATTTTGGGTACAAGAATTAAAGGTTAATGGATTAGGGGTTAGGGTTTAAGAGATTAAGGGTCAAGAGCTAAGGGATTTGATGCTTACATGTTAGGTAGTTTAATGGTTAAGGGCTTATGGATTATGGGCTAGGGGATTATGGAAAGGAATGGCATGTCAAGGAAAGGCATGGAATGTTAAGGAAAGGCGTGACATGTCAAGGCAAGGAAAGACATGTCAAGGTAAGGCATGTCTTGTCAAGGCAAGGCATGGCAAGGCTAGGCATGGAATGTTTTTATGATCTTTACTAATGTTTAATAGAATTATTGAATGTTTTACATCAATGGAATGACATCTTAGTTGTAGCTTATTTGAAATTTTATTATCGTATGTGCACTTTGATATGATGTAATATGATTATCGTTTCATTTCATATGTTGTAATATTAGATATAAAACAAAGAAAGTAATTATTGCATGAAATAAATAATAACTTTTCATTCTAAATGTTTGTTTTTCCAGAACAAGGATCTTCCAGAAGATCCGGATCATCCTCATAAAATAGATCTAGATCATGACATTAAGTCTAATGTTGAGATGGAAAATGTTGCTCATGATGACACAGATACAGATGACAAAGATGTCG
This sequence comes from Picea engelmannii, assembly GCA_009831015.1. NCBI lineage: Eukaryota > Viridiplantae > Streptophyta > Pinopsida > Pinales > Pinaceae > Picea > Picea engelmannii. The sequence continues at coordinate 160,764 of ML804781.1, forward strand.
ATGTTGATGCAGATGATGGTGTTGATGATCATGATGGTGATGAAGATGATGAGGCAGTTGCTAGTAGAAACCAGTGACATTCATGATCATATAGACTGCATCATAGATCATTTTTTATATATTGTTATAATGCCTCTTTTCATGGTTACTATCATATGTATCATTTTTAGGGCCTCCAGTACCATATTATTGAATTGTATCATTTTTACATGTATCACAAGGCCTTCCAATTTTGCTTCCATTTTTGCTTCTGGTTTGGCTTCCAATTTGATGTCCAGTTCTTCTTTTGATATGGCTTCAATTTTTTCTTCTAGTTTGATGCCAAGAATAGCACCAAGTTTAGCGCAAGGTGTTGCTTCCAATTTTTCTTATGACATGCCTTCCATTTTTTCTTCCATTTTAGCATCTGGTTTGGCTTCCAGTTTTACGTCCAGTTTTTCTTCTGATATGGCTTCCAATTTTTCTTAGAGTTTGTCTTTTGGTTTGGATTCCATTTTTACATATAGTTTTTCTTCCCGTTTTGCTTTTAGTTTTTCTTTTGGTTTGGCTTCCAATTTTGCTTCCAGTTTTGCTTCTGGTGTGGCTTCCAATTTTGCTCCCAATTTGGATTCCATTGTTGCTTCCCTTTTTTCTTCCAAAAATGATTCTTGTTTTGCTTACAAATATTAATTTAATATGTTTTATTTCAATTTAATTAGTTAAATATATCATGTCTCTTAAATAACTTATATGATTATACAATAAGTCATATAAATTCATTTGAAATATTTTGTAAGATAACATTTATAAAGATTTTTTGGGGGAATAGACATCCATACAAATTAACAACATCATTATACTTATTAAATATCCATCAAAATAGAATCTACAACATCAAATATATATAATTTAACAAAATAATTATTATGACATGATCATCATCTATAATTAAAACAAGTGAGTGAAATATCTATAATTCAAGTGAATATGACAACATCCATCATGAGCAGTAAATCAAAACCATCATACGTAATAAATATGCATCCAAAAATCATCAACCACTTTCAATATATAAAAATTGACTAGTCAATATTGATAAGATCATCATCATATATAACTAAAACAAGTGAAAGTCAAATATGCCAGTAGATCAATAACACATGAAAATGATACATGTCCAATAGTCGACATAATTCGAAATGATACATCATGTACAAATGATATAAATAAAAATGATAAATTATGTAAGACAAAACGATACAGGTCAATATGATATGTCATGTCCAAATGATATATTTCAAAATGATACATGTCAAAATGATACAATTCAATAATATGGTACCCGAGGCCCTAAAAATGATACATATGATAGTAAACATGAAAAGAGTCATTATAACAATATATAAAAAATGATCCATGATGCAGTCTATATGATCATGAATGTCACTGGTTTCTACCAGTAACTGCCTCATCATCATCATTACTATCATGATCACGATCATCTTCATCTTCATCAACATCGACATCTTTGTCACCTGTATCTATGTCATCATGAGCAACATTTTCCATCTCAGAATCGGACCCAACATCATGATCTGGATCTATTTGATGAGGATTATCCGAATCTTCTGGAAGATCCTTGTTCTGCAAAAACAAACATTTAGAATGAAAAGTTATTATTTATTCCATGCAATAATGAATTTCTCTATTATATATATCTAATATTACAACATATGAAATGGAACAATAATCATATTACATCATATCAAAGTGCACATACGATAATAAAATTTCAAATAAGTTACAACTAAGATGTCATTCCATTGATGTAAAACATTCAACAATTCTAATAAACATTAGTAAAGATCATAAAACAATTCCATTTCTAGACTTGCCATGCCTTGCCTTTACAAGCCATGACTTTCCTTGACATGTCTTGCCTTGCCTTGACATGCCGTGCCTTTCCTTTCCTTGACATGCCATGCCTTACCTTACCATGGGATGCCTTGCCTTGACATGCCATGCCTTTCCTTTCCTTTCTTTGCCTTTACATGCCTTTCCTTGACATGCCTTGCCTCGACTTGACATGCCATTTCCTTTCCTTGACACGCCATGCCTTGCCTTACCTTGACATGCCATGCCTTACTTTGAAATTCCATGCCTATCCTTTCCATGCCTTTCCTTGACAAGTCATTCCTTTCCTTGACATGTCTTTCCTTGCCTTGACATGCCATGCTTTTCCATGTGTTGTCATGCCTTACCATGACTTACCTTGCAATGCCTTGCATTTCCATGCATTCCCTTGTCTTTCCTTTCCATGTCATGCCTTTCCTTTCCTTTCCATACCTTTCCCTGACATGCCTTTCCTTTCCTTGATATGCCTTGCCTTTCCTTGATATGCCTTGCCTTGACAAACCTTTCCTTGCATCGATATGCCTTTCCTTGACATGCCATAACTTGAATTGAAATTCCTTGCCTTGACATGCCATGCCTAGCCTTGACATGCCATGCATTGCCTTGCCTTGACATGACTTGCCTTTCCTTGACATGTCATGCCTTGCCATGCTCCTTATCTTGAAATTCCATACCTTGCCTTGGCATTGACATGCCTTTCCTTGACATGCCTTGCCTTGACTTGACATGCCATTTCCTCGCCTTGAAATGCCATGCCTTTCCTCGCCTTGAAATTCCATGCCTTTCCTTGACATATCTTTCCTTGCCTTGACATGCCATGCCTTACGTTTCCTTAACATGTCATTAATTTCCTTTACATGCCATGCCTAGCCTTTCCATGCCTTTCCTTGACATGCCATGCCTGGCATTTCCTAGAATTTCCATGAATTGTATTTCCTTGACATGCCATGACTTGCCTTGGCATGCCATTCCTTGCCATAATCCCCTAGCCCATAATCCTTAAGCCTTTAACCATTAAAATACCTAACTCGTAAGCACCAAATCCCTTAGCTCTTGACCCTTAATCTCTTAAACCATAACCCCTAATCCATTAACCCTTAATCCTTGTACCCCAAATCCATAAATCCCATAATCCGCAAAGCACTTATCCACTTAACCGACAACACCTCAACTAATTAACTATTTAGGCTAATCTGGCACTACATTTGATGCTACTTCTGGTGCAATTCTAACAAATCCCTAAATCCCCTAACCCCTACTCCATTGAACCTTAAATCCTTAATCCCTAATCCCTAAACCCTTAATCCCTCAACCTTAGTTAATCACTAATCCCTTAACAAAAAAGTCATAATCCCCTAACCCTAAGCCATAGATCCTTAAGCACTTAAACCCTAATCCCTAATCCCTTAATCCATAAACCCCTATTCCCTAAGCACTTAAACATTAATCCCCTAGATCATAATCCCTAAGCCATTAACCATTAAATTACCTAACCTATAAGAGCCAAATGCCTTAGCTCTTGATCCTTAATCCCTTAAACCCTAACCCCTAATCCCTTAACCCTTAATCCATGTACCGCAAATCCTTAAATCCCATAATCCTCAAAGCCCCTATCCATTTAACCCCCAACACCTAAACTAATTAACTATTTAGGAACATCCAACACTAAAACCCATCCACTGCTCATCGTGCTGCATTGGTGGATGACATTGGTGATGGGCATGTTGGAATATGTTCCATGACATTTCAAAAGAGTTTCGACAAGCATTATGTAGATGTGAATGACGTATGATGACAATGAGACTTCATGATGAATGTTGATGCAAACATGGATGATCTCAAAGATTATGTGGGGACATCACGAATCCTTGAGTCTTGAAACCCTTGCATATCATCAAGGCATGTGTCTAGTCTAACCATGTCAAATTTCAACGCATACAGAAATAGTTTGAAGAAATTTCAACGTTGTCCCTATTCAATGCTCATCGTATGACATCAGTGGATGAAATTTATGATTGGCATGTTGGAATATGTTACATAAAATTTCAATAGAGTTCTGAAATATCCCTAACTCCCCTAACCCTTGATCCATTAAATTGACCCTTAAATCCTTAAGCGACCCTAATCCCTAAAGATTTAAGCCCTCAACCTTATTTAATCATTAATCCCTTAACAAAAAAACCCTAAATCCCCTAACCCCTAATCCATTGGCCCTTAAACACTTAAAAATTAATCCCTAATAGCTTAATCCATAAACCCCTATTTTCCAATGATGTAGGATCATCGCCAACAAAGCACAAGCGTAAGACAGTTGGGCGCACTGGCATGTATTTTGAAATATTTTGAATTCCAAAGTTCGCGTATTAATGAGATATCTGAAAAGGATTTTGATTTATGAACATCTTTAATGATCAAAGGTTGAGCCATCACATAAGATTGATGAGGGAATGTATTTTTCTTTAATGTGGAGGATTGTAGTACAAATCTGGATCTTTCTCTCTTATCTGCCTAACTAAAATATTTATTGTAATAAATGTTAAGTAGTTGAGAGATTTTATTTTGATAGGATAGCCGTAGAGTAGTTGGAGGGAAGAGCTTAGAGATCCCTCTTGTATAAAGCTTTGTATTGTTGCCGAGAAGAGGCTACTGAATCTAGGCCATAGATTGCCATTATAGTTGTTTTTGTTGGCATTGTAATTATCAAGATCCATCGCCATTTTAGCAAGGACTTGAGAGCTACCGAGAAGTAGTGAATGTATGTATGTAATTTTCAGTTGAATGAATATAACAGAGGAACATTGTCCCAAATGTATGGTGTTGATGCGTCTATCTGAATGAGTGAATGGTAGACGTTCTATTTTGTTTTCAAGTCTCCGTTATTTGTTGTTCTTGTATCTATGCATGCATTTACATGGAAAGATGTATGAATTAGTGATATTTTAAATAAGTTTCAGTTGTTTCTCTTCTATGAGTGAGTGCAAGGAGTGCATTGACAGAGTCTGTTTCAACTCATAAGATTAAAAGAGATAGCGTGAAGTTATGTATGCAAGGAGTGCATAGGCATTTGCAAGGAGTGCATAATAGAGTTTCAAACTCATAAGCTCAGGAGGAGTAGCGTGACTTTAGTCGCAGAAAAGTGGTTGAAGAACAGTCACAAGGAGTGCAAAATCATCCACAGAGAAGCTGAGTGTGGAAGAGAAACCATTGCGAGGCATGCACAGGTAGAGATTAGACTAAGTGTTGAAGAGAGTGTTCTAAGGAGCAAGAGAAGTTCGAGGAATCTAAGCTCAGGAGGTAGAGTAGCGAAAAATCTTCAATGTGGAGGATCCATGAGGTTTTCGTCAAAAATCCATGAACAATATTCGTTCTGGAGAGAGGCGAAAAATTCCAGACCATCAGATCCAGGGGAACTGTGTGAAGGTTGGACATAATCTGTTTCCGCACTTCGTGGTTCATGAAGTATGGATGTTTTGTAAGTGAAAAGTTGTGAACTCGCAGAGTCACGAAGTAATCGTAACCATTGGTCGTGTAGGAGACACATGACATAAATCTGGAAGTCCAGGGAAGGGCGCTTCAGGAAGAGCTGAGGGTAAAGTTCGTGGTATTTTCGAAGCCCAAATTCTTGAAGGGATGACCCATGGTCATATCTCTTGGTCACCCAAGTTGAAGGTTTTGCGTGGAGTTAGTACTCCCGAAATTGAGTGTTGTCGGGAGTGTCGAAGAGAGAAGGCATGGGTAGTTCGACCCTGCGGGTAACACAAAAGGGACCTCTGTGTGTGTCGAGAAGATCGGGGGTTGTTGAAGACCCAAAGAGTCAATTCGACTTAGGAGTTTGAATATCCAAGACTAGGAGGTCGCATAGTCCCAAGAAGAGAAGGGGGTTTGCGCCACCTAAGCACTTAAATATTAATCCCCTAGCCCATAATCCCTAACACATTAATCATTAAACTACCTAACCTGTAAGTGCCAAATCCCTTAGCTCTTAAACCTTAATCCATTAACCCTTAATCCTTGTACCCCAAATCCCTAAATCCCATAATCCTCAAATCCATTACCCACTTAACCCCCAACACCTCAACTAATTAACTATTTAGGATAATCTGGCACTACGTCTCATGCTACTTCTGGTGCAATTCTGACAAAGCCCTAAATCCACTAACCCTTGATCCATTGACCCTTAAATTCGTAATCCCTAATCCCTAAACCCTTAAGCCCTCAGCCTTAGTTAATCACTGATCCCTTAACACAAAATCCATAAATCCACTAACCCCTAAGCCATTGACCCTTAAACCCTTAAACCCTAATCCCTAATCCCTTAATCCATAAACCCCTATACCCTAAGCACTTAGACATTAATCCCCTAGCCTGCAATCCCTAATCCGTTAACCATTAAACTACCTAACCCATAAGTGCCAAATTCCTTATCTCTTAACCCTTAATCCATTAAATCCTAACCCCTAATCCATTAACCCTTAATCCTCGTACCCTAAATACTTGAACCCCATAATCCTCAAAGACCCTATCCACTTAACCCCTAACACCTCAACTAATTAATTATTTAGGAACATCTGGCGCTAAACCCCATTCACTTTTCATCGTGTGACATTCGTGGATGACATTGGTGATGGGCATGTTGGAAGACGTTGCATGACATTTCAAGAGAGTTTCGACAAACATTCTATAGATGTGAATGAAAAATGATGACAATGAGAATGCATGATGAACGTTGATGCAAACGTGGGTGATCTCAAATATTCTGTGGGGACATCAAGAATCCTTGAGTCTTGAAACTCTCACATACCGTCAAGGCATGTGTCTAGTATAACCATGTCGAATTTCAATGCATATAGGAACAATTTGAAGAGATTTCAACGTCGGCCCCATTCACTGCGCACCGTGCGACATTGGTGATTGGCGTGTTGGAAGATGTTCCATGAAATTTCAAGAGAGTTTTGAAAAATCCCTAACTCCCCTAACCCTTGATCCATTAAATTGACCCTTAAATTCTTAATCCCTAATCCCTAAACCCTTAAGTCCTCAACCTTAGTTAATCACTAATCCCTTAACAAAAAATCCATAAATCCCATAACCCCCAAGACATCGACCCTTAAACACTTAAACAATAATCCATAATCCCTTAATCCATAAACCCCTATGGCCTAAGAACTTAAACATTAATCCCCTAGCCCATAATCCCTAAGCCATTAGCCATTAAACTACTTAACCCATAAGCACCAAATCCATTATCTCTTGTCCCTTAATCCCTTAAACTGTAACCCCTAATCCATTAACCCTTAATCCATGTTCCCCAAATCCCTAAACCATGTAATCTTCAAAGCCCCTATCCACTTAACCCCCAACACCTCAACTAATTAATTATTTAGGCTAAGCTGGCACTACATCCGACACTAAATCTGATGCTACTTCTGGTGCAATTTTTGGTGCTAAATGGGGCGCTAAATTAGGCACTAAAAGGGGCGTTATTTCTGGCGCTAAATGGGGCGCTATTTCTGGCGCTAAATCAGATGCTATTTTTGGCACTATTAGCTCCTAATTTAGCACCTAAATTTTGTGGTCAGCATAAAAAATGCCATAAATAGCTCCATCCTGATAAATAGTGCTGACTTTTCAAAACATTGGAGAAAAATACACTAAAACCAACTTTGGAAGAAAAAAAAGGAGATAAAATGGGAGAAAATCACAGATATTTGTTGTAGTGATACACCCAAACAAGGAAGATAGATTGTAGAGAAGGCATGGAATAGGGAGGTTGAAGTATTTATTAGGAAAGGGAGTATGGTCCGTTAAATTCCATCTATCTGAGGCATATATGATGTGTATTGATATCTTTTTTCGATTTATAAAGACAACTGTATTATATTGGGTAAAGATGGACTAACATATATTGGTTAATAGAACTCACGAGTACATTTATAGTAATGTATAAGTCATCATAAAAGAAACCGAAGACGATATCAACATGGGATGAATCACATTTTCAGTCTTTTTGCAATAATAATCTCCTAATTTGGATATGCAAGATCATTAACACCTCAAAATAATGAGAAGAACAATACTATTTACAAATTAATAAAAAGAAAACAAGTGAATGAATGGTTTACACCTCAAAAGAGGGGAAGGCCACTAATATTTAAAAGATTAAAAACAAGAAAACAAGTGAGTAGAGAAAAAAAAACAAAAAAACATGAGTCATCATTCTCCACTTACTACATGTCACCAATATTTCACTCATTTTATATATAAGATTCTCCTTTAAAAAAAAACCTCAAATAGAAACACTAAGTACCTGCATATGCTCACCATCCTCATCACTAGAGCTTGCACCACCATTGGTAGATATAGATGTATTACCTTCATCTCAGATAAATTCTCAACTATATTTTGATGGAGGCATTATCTGCTTTGTCTTAATGAGTTTTTGAATTGTTTCTAGGTTTGAAGGGAGCTTCAGCTTGTAGATTCTCCACCATCCATCCTTGATTTTATGAGCTTTGCAATTTGAATGTGTCCTTCGAGAATGAAAAATATTGGGCTCATGGATTGTTCCAATCCAAAAATATTTGAAATTGATACAAAGGTCAAAGCCTAATACAAAGTGAGTTGTCATAGTAAATGAATTCAAGTGCTACAATGACTTCACCATGGTAAACTTCCCAAAACATTCTTGCAACAACATCGTTGTGGCAGAAGTGGTTAGTGTTAATGACCCCCATCAAGTATTGTAAACCTCTAGACACTGCCAACAGACTATGCTAGAATGCATTCAACCACCCATAAACCGTTACGTCATGATTATTTACTATTTATTTTTATTTTCGATTCATTGTCAATAATAAAAATAAAGAATTAAACTAATGACAATTCAAATAAATCTATTTAAAAATAACAATGAACTAAACATTTATTTTAAATTTTATGAAAATTAAAATTTAGTTTTTAAAATGTTTGTACTTCATATCAATGAAAAATTTTATTTTTATTTTTATTTGTGTGTAGTTAACATTAAAAATATACAATGAAACATGAATTGCAATCTTGGAAATTTTTTTTTTCCTTAGAAAAATTTCATGTTTGTTCTATTCATTCAAGACAAAATTGCACTTTGAATTATTTTTTTTCCTCATAAAAGGGTCGTGTTTGTTCTTTTCATTCAAAACAAAAGTATAACATCGATTCTTACATATCTAATGGTTGGATTCATCCCCTCATTATGCTGGTGGATTCCTTGTCTTAAAAAATCCTTCTCTTAGCAAACATTCCCACAATAGGCAATGCTCTTTTCTTCCTTGGCATGTTTCTTTATTACTTCCACTTCTTGGTTCAACCTATTCACGAAATACCAAGAGCACAAGAATAGTTAGGGAGTTTCTTTGGAAACCCTATAAAGCTTACGACCCCTATTCTGGTGCATTTGGATGCTAAAAAAAGCCCAAAATATGTTACAAACTTCTCATGCATTTGGATCCTAAAACAACCCCAAGATATATTACAAACTTCTCCTTCTATGTTGTGTTATGAATGTACATGTAATGACCTTTTAGGCCTTTATTGTCTTTCCATGTGGTAGTGATTCATTAGTTGTAGATTCTTCCAAGTCAGTGTCATTCATTTCATTGGACAACTTTATCCTATCCATGTGGCCAAATTACATTCACTGAATATAGGTGTTCCTTTTAATCATCAATTCATTTGTTGTCGTGTTTGTCTGGAAGTCTCCCCAAATCATTGTGACTTGTCCTAGGTGTGGAGTTGGGTGATGCTCCAAGAAATTTCATACAAAGACCCACTAGTAGAGATGCCAATTGTTGGAACATGTCACTCTAGTATGTTTGTTGTCAATCTTTTGCAAGGGTTCCCCTAAGTAGTGCAATTAGGCCTCGAGAGATGTTACCCCACTATCAACATGAGAGTATTTGTAACATATCACCGGTTACTAAGGGACCTCAAACCCATCTACAATAACATTAGAAACACACTGGAAACAAAAGAGAACAACATTATCCTACAAAAATGTATTTGAGTTCATGTACCCATGCAAACTTGTGGGTTGAATTCAAAATTTGGTGGTGGATTTGAATCCATTATATGGATGCATTTCAGAGCACTATATTTTTGGTGAAAAAAATAAAATATTTTTGTTGTTTTATTTCATTGTACATAAACTATCACTATTTAATTTAATTGCAAGCAATGTTAAATATAACAATCACATACACAATAATACCACCTAGATTTACCTTGGAAACTTAAATTGGAAAACCTGCTTAAAATGACTTCCAAACTCTTTCTTAAATAAGAGGATTACATGCATGAACTACACTCTCTCAAAAATAATATTATCAAATGTTCTTACTCTTTTTCTGCAATACATAGAGATATAAGTTCAATTCTCTTGAATAATCTTTGTTCCACTTGAGTCATGCTTGTATTCTTCCTTTCATCCTCTTGGTCTTTGGAATAGTTATCTACAATTTCCATATCTTCCTCTTAAGAATTGTATCACAGTTTTAGAAAACCAAAACCAACTCTTAGTGTAGAGAACAACAAAGGTGGAAAGAAGACTTTTTCCCTATATTTGGAAACAAGTATTCTATCTTTTGTAGTGTTCTTTTTGTGGATTTCTCTATCTCTATAACTCCTTCTATAGCCCAATTCATATGGTTGAAGCCATATAATTTTGTGCTCCTAGTTACATTCTTGATATTTGATTGTTGAGTATCCATTTAGATTTCAGGGACGATCTTGCTCCTCTTTGGAGAAGTTCTAGTGCTATGAGCCTTCATCCTTCTAGTGTTTGGAGTTGCCCCCATTATGCTGGTGGATTCCTTGTGTTTTGAAACTTTATGTCAGCAAAATGTTCCCATAATAGCTAATGTTATCTTCTTCCTTGAATTATTTATTTATTACTTCCACTTCCTAGTGTAGCTTCTTATGGAAGGCCAAGGGACCAATAATAGTTAGGTAGTTTCACTAGCATCCATGTAGAGCTTATGCCACCCATTCTATTTCATTTGGGTGCTAAAGGGCGAGTGCACGCAGTTGGTGGACGAAAAAGTGGCAAGGGGTTGAGAAGGAACATGCACTCGTAAGAACGCATGTGTGTTCTTATGAATGCACATGTGTTCCTGAAGTCATAGGTTTGGAAAATATTGAACCTCCACTCAGTTCCACATGGGAACGTTGGTAGGAACTTAAGAATGCATGTTTGTTCTTAAGAACACGTGCATGTTCCTAGGAACGTGCATGCATTCTTGTTGTGCCCTATTTTAAGGGACGATGGGAGTGATTTGTTCCCATTTGCACACCCCACCTCGTGTTTTTATTTGATTGAGAAAGTGAAGAGGATTAGAGGAGGAGAAGAGAACATTATCTTACCAATAACTCAAGCCAGGTATGCTTGATGTTTTAGGTTAGCATGAAAATTTAGATTGTCTTCAACATGTAAAAAAAAAGTGAGGATTTTTTGTATCCACTAAACCAAGGGATTGGTCCATATATAATTATTCATGGATATTCTCAGTGAAAAATGTATTCTTAACATATATTTGATGAATATGCTATCTAAGAATTAAAGCAAGATAAATAATTATTTGAATCATATTCATTTTTATCTGAATTTCTCTGTGGCCCCATTTGAATTAAATTTTGTCTTATAAACCCATTAGGAACCTTATAACATTTATTCATTTAGTTCATGCCACAAGCTTCCGTGTTTGGTTCTTCATCATTACATCATATTCTACATTCATGGGTTGTTTATAATATTTATTTCCTCTAGTATCCTCAAATGAAATTTTTGTTTGTAATACCTTTGTCATAAGTACACTTATTAAATTGCAACATGCATTATTAAGATGGAACCCGAAGAAAATGTAAACTTCCCACAAGAAGACCAAGGCGAGGAAATCCCCAACCCACCACAACCACCCAACATAAACACATAAATTGATGAGGGGTTGGACACATTGAGAACACTTGTAAATGAATTAAGGGGGACAAGAGAACCTAGCAGAGAGTCATTGGCCACTTCATTGGACGTCATTGTGAGGTCCATTGCAAGTGGCCAAGGGAAATTAACTTCTATTTTTGAATATAGGGTTAGAATGTTCAATTTTTATAGGACTGGATTGGATATAAACCAAGTTAGAGACTTGTGTATTTCAAAAGAAACTTTGATGTCTCTTTTTATTGATCCTCAAACAAGACAACAACCACCTGTCAACAAGAAACACATTTGTATGGATTTGTGTATCCACTTGTAGTTTAATGATAACTAGATGTATAGGTGGTTCATGGTATTTGATAAACCTCCCTGTAATAATAGGGAGGTGCCTTTATACGTTTTGAGAAAACTATGGGCATAATTTATTTTGTGTCACCATATGAACTACTTCGACATTGGTGACTTCCAGGGTGTGGGTTGAGGGTCTAAACAGGACCGATATCGTGCCAAGTGTGATCCCATGTTAGGTCCTTGTCCTCCTAGGAGAAGGCCTAATCCCCTTTACCAACATCCTTATGTTGCAAAGGGATTGCAATAGGTACACATATCTCTATCATCCTTGAATCAGAGTCTAGTGCAACATGGTAGTTTTGTTGCACTATCTCTGTAGGAGGTTCCTGTTGATGACATTGACAGAGGGGTTAGAAATTCAACCCTAGAGAATAATGCAATGAGGAGAGGGCACATGGATAGAGAATTTTTTCATGTGAGCTTCACAGATGCTTGAGTTTTGGGTAGACTTTCTATGGGCCTATAGAGGCCAATCGACACTAGAGATTCATGAAGGAGGTTAGTATCTTAACCATATCTATGTTCTTATTTTTTTTATATATTTATATAGTATTATGTGTATTTATTTTGATATTTTATTGTATGATGCTTTTCATTTTCTATGCTCGTATAGCAGACCCTCTACACCGATAGATGCATCAGTGTCTGTCTCCATCATCGATGCAGTGGTAGAGACAACCTACTCATTCGGTGTTCCTCATAAACAGGTATGTGTCACCTTTGATAAATTCACCATAATGATTTATTTATTTTCCAACATCCTCAAATTTATAATGTTCTTGTGTTTCTACAGGTCAAGGGACCAGGTGGTGCCGAGCAATGTCCACCTGGGATGGACAAGTCACCTTATTCACAGGTATCATGTGTTGAATTAAATCTCATTTAAATATCAATTCTTTTGTATTTATGTTGTTGAATTTTACTATTTTGTACTAATAACGATATTATCAATATGTATGCAGGCTGCTGATATTTTTGCCAGTTACAGTACTAGTCTAGTCCTTGGGAAACCGACCATGGATTTTTGGTTACCTATTTCTAGTCCAAGTGTTATTCCATCACTTGTATAGGCCGTGGGGATTCATCACTGTAACATCCCCGGTATAATCCCCAGTTTAATTAATGCTTGTGTAGATATAATGTGTGGCTACGACCAAAGAAATGTAATATGTGAATTGTATTTCTATGTTTTAATAATAAAATGTGATGCTATATGCTAAGGGGACATGGAAAATATATGAGGGATGAATTAATATACAAGGGAGGGGAGTGTCTAGGATAATGGCCAAGAGGGGTTCAAGGGGGAATTACCCATGTATATTAATTCAACCCATTTTCCTAAATTTTCTATTTGTATATGAACCTTCCAATTTTTGATTGAGTGTTCCCAAAGCCAATCGATGAATACATGTAAGAGGATGAGTGTGAGTAATCACATCCCATAGTTATTGGGCACATGGGGGTCAAGTACAATCATCTTGGGGAAGACTGCGAGTCAAGCAAGACAAGCCAAAGAGAGGAAATTCGTATGGGTTAGGGATAACAATTTTACACATGGAGTTTTTATGCATGAGGAGCAAGTAGAGAGAAGGAAAGAGAGCTTGGAGCTAGTGCAGCCATGAAGGGTGAATTCTAGAGCAATATGGAATCTATTTGGAGTGAATTGGAGATAGAAAAGTGAAGAACCAAGTTGTCATGCCTTAAGAGTGAACTCCTGAGCAAGTTGCATTGTAACACCAAGTGTTTGTTGTTGGTTTGTTGGTAGTTTTCATACCAAACTATTCCCTTGAGTTCCCAGCTGAGATATTCCTTGTTACCTATGCCAGAGAGACCCTGATAAATGAATGAGATTCCTGAGGGACTGAGATCAGTGAAGGGGTACATTCCTTGAGTTGGGCAGGTCAAGAGGAAGATAGTTGGTGGAAAATTGGGATAACTGTAGGAAGATATCAATGGGTTGTGATTTTATGAGTTGTGAGTGGACTATGAGATACCAACCTATTTTTTGGATTACTAGCCTCAGCTCGGAGGTGATTTTCTGTTGAGATTTGGAACAACAAGTATATGGTTGGGTGGAAAGTCCATCCCAAGAAGTTGTTTGCACAACATATATAAAAGATAAGTGTTTAATCTTGTTAATGTTATTTTTATGTTTATAAATTTTGTGTATGAACTCTGTGCATAAGATTGATTATACGTTGTTGTAATGAAGTTTATTAGTTTCATTCATGTCTATTTTAGTATGTTGTAGATGCATCAATGTAATGGTGGTGATGAGTATGTTGTAGTTTAAATTAGTTAACACAAATTTTGTTATTATGAGTATTCCACACCATAATGTACCTTGGTTGGGATGGGGGACATTACATTATGGTATCAGAGCCCTTACGTTCAAAAACGGGCTTGAATGGGCCAATAACAGGTGCAAATTGGTGAAATTTGTTGTTGCATATTTTCTTTGTGACATATTTGGGGAAAACATAGAATTTAGAGAGAAATCCCCAAATCTGTGGGCAAAATATAAGTTTGAATGACTCCAGATGGTTTAACAAGGTTAATGGAGTAGAGAGGTAAAGTTGTAGATCGAAATTCGACGTGGAATGGTCGAAATTCGATTTTTAATGGGCATCTATAAAGTTACAGGAATTTGGTGAATCGACGGTTGAGATCTCTTTTGATCTTGAGATCGACGACCAAGATTCACTATGATAAATTTAAAAATTCGTGATGTTTCGATTATTTGAAAGGTTGATCAAATCAATGACTAGGATTAATTTCGGGGGTTTTTGAAATGGATTAGATCGGCGACTTAGATTCATCATGGTTTTTGGTCGAAAATTTCTAAGTATGGAAATTTGCTAACAAAAATCGTCGATGGCTGATGGTTGGGTCGAACGAAATGGTGAAGAGTTTGGTTTGGCTAGAGGACAAATTTGACCATTGATGGTCGACGGTCGACGTCAAATAAATCCCATGAAGCATTTTCAAGCACTGACTGGCATCGATGAGTTCGACGAAATGTTTCAAATCAAGCAACATAAGTCGTCAATAACCGACGCGCCAATGGTTGAGAGTGACCAAATTTGAAAAAGTATTTGGGTCACCCAAGAAAATTGGTTGATGGCCAATGAAGGAAAGAGGGTGATTATGTGTCATTCCACATCAACATCCATGTGTCATGCCACATCACTATAGTTGACACTTTAGGATGACGTGTCATGTCACATTATCACCCACATGTCATGCCACGTCAGCAACCCCGTCAACCAATAGAAGTGGTTGATGGACGATGGTCAGGTCGGTCGATTTGGAGAAGTGTTTTAGAAAATCATCAAGGATTGTCGATCATTTATGGGCCGATGGTCTAGCATCGACCGAATCAGTGAGGATTTCCATTTTCCAATGAATATCATTGATGGTTGACGGTTGAATTCACTAATTTGGATTTGTGTACAAATCAGTTGTCAGGGGAATGACCTGATGGTCAATGATCACGTCGATAGATCAGGGAAAGTGTGGTGCATACCCAAGGAAGAACGTCGGTTACTGATGAAATATGTAGCACAGATCAACGACTCATATTCCAAAGGATTTGAGATCAATGGTTCAGATTTAAAGGGTTGTTACAGTAGTAAAACAATCAATTTAATGATTTTTTTTTTTGGTTTTTAAAGGTCATTAACTTGAGGGGCATTTTTTAGGCCCTAAACGATGTTTTGAGCCAATCGAAACCTACAAGAATAAAGTGTACCAAGGTACACTATGCCTCTGCATCTCAAATAAAAGAACTCATAAAGAGTTATCCAATGCGCTAAACGGTTCACAAAACATATTTCGTACGAGAAAGTTACAACCAAAATAGTGAGGGTAAAATTGACACCAGTTTTACTTCCAGAGGGCATAAATCCATGCTCAGAATTTTGTTTTGGGAATAGGAGCAGTTGATGGAAATCTTACGATCCATATAAGCCAGCGTTGAAGTCAAATTTTGGTTATCAGTACTTGAAAATTCACAGGAAGAGAAATAAGACACTTATAGAATGCAGGGATAAATTTGGTAAAACAACCTAAACTTCTTCAGACCATAACTTTCATCTCAAAGCTTGGATTTGGGAAAACGAATAGTCGATGGAAAGGTATTGAGGATTAGAAGACATATGTCAAACCATAATTTTGAATTGGGAAATACATTTTCTCATAACTTAATAAATATATTTATGTAGCCGTAAAAGAGTGAAAATTACATCATGTAAATGTTATAAATTTTCGCTTAGAACTCAGATTGAGGGATGAGTACATTCGTTGAAAATATATTTAAGAGAGGAATTAATCTAAGAAATTAAAAATTTTGATTTGGTGCATTGTTTCCTTCATAAATTGATGGAGAAATAACATGTATTCTAATGGATGGAATGTTTTATGCTATGCATGTTTCTAACAATAATTATTGCATGCACATTTCTTGCAGAATTAAAGGTATAGGAAATAAAATTTGGTTCTTATATGGGGATTGTAATTATGGAATATGTTTAAGGATATTATAGACATGAGGAAGATGTCAGAGGTATGCATGTCAACATGGGTAATGCTAAGACAGAGTCAAATGGAAGAAGAGATAGGCATGAGCCTATCACTATGAGAAGCATGCATAGGGAGGTGCATATCTATAGAGATGATAATGAAAGGATTATGAAGGCTCTAGAGGAGATACTTGAGATATTAAACATGTCACATAAGAAAGTTAATAAGGAATTTGGCACTAAGCATGCAACTAGTGCTAGACAAGTGTCAACATATAGATCCCATAGCAAAAGACACGATCATGGAAATGATAAGCAGTCAAGAAGAACAAGTAAGGAACACCATTCTCCAAGATATTCCACCAAAAGAGTGCATGCAAGTTCAGGGCCAGAGAGCAGCCCAAGCGTGTCTCCTTTTCGAAGGAAAATAACAAGTCATGAGGTAGAAATCTTGCAAGGTGAACTTAGAAATATTAATCCACCAACTTTCAATGATGAGCACAAGAAAGGAGCAGAGGTCGAGGCTTGGTTGTTGGAAATGAAGAAATATTTCTAGTTGCATGATTACCCCTCATGGGTAGAAACTATAATTTACACCTACCATTTACAAGGAAAGGAATCCATATGGTGGGATCGACTTAAACAAGCCAAGAACATTGAAGAGAAGAGGATCTCATGGAGGAAGTTCAAAGAATATTTCCAAGAGAAATATTTGTATAAGAATTACTACGAAAGAAACATGAAAGAGTTATTTGAACTCAAGTTGGGAAACATGACAATGGAGGAATATGAGAAGAGGTTCTTTGAATTGTTGAAGTATGTTCATCAAGGATGAGAAGGTAAAAATCCAAAGGTTTCTAAGTTGGTTACCCTCCTTTTATAGTGATAAGATACAATATGATAACCCCAATACTTTGGAAGAGACCATAAGGAAGGAAAGGCATATTTACGAGAAAAACAAAGGAAGGTCGGTTTTCCAAAAAGCTTGGAATGACAATATGAAGGGTAAGAAGGACCAAAGACAGAAAGGTTTTAAGAACCCATTTTTCAAGAATAATTCCCAAGAAAATCTGCAAGGTCATTCAACCCAAAATAAACACAAGACCGCAAATTCATTTGGGAAAAGGCCAAGGAAACAACCTATTCAATGTTGGGGATGTGAAGGAAATCACTTATATTGGTATTTCCCTCACAAAGGAGAAATAATGAGGAATGTCCAAAAAATTCAAGAGGATAAAACAATGGGATACATGGGAGGAATTATGCCAATGATTTATGAATCCTTAGACAAAAAGCAAGAAAAGTATCAATCCCCCATGATTGAAGTGGAAGGTAAGATTGATAACCAACCCATAACAATTTTGATTGATTATGGAGCTAGCCATATTTACATAAATGATAAAATCCTTGAAATATTTCGCTTTCAAAGAAGTAAGCATAAGAAATCCTGGTAAGTTCAATTAGCCACGAGAGCTAAGAGGAAAATCATTGAGTTGGTTAAATATTGTCTGATAGACATGAATGGACTCAACACAAAGGTAAATATAAACATCATACCATTAGGTTCATATGATTGTCTAATTGGAATGGATTGGTTGGAAAAACATCATGTTGTCCTAGACTATTATAACAAGACAATCACATGTCTTGATGAAGAAGAGAAGTAAGGAAATATTCAGGGCATTCTGAGAGCTATAGTTGTTAAAGATATTTCAACTATGCAGTTGAAGAAGAGTTTCTGGAAGGGATGTCAAATTTTTGTAGCCCATATGGAAGAGGAAACCAAAGATAAAGTGGAAAGCATTGAATACCATCCGATCTTGAGGGATTTTGAGGATATTCTTAGAGAAATATTAGGATCTACACCAAAGAGAGACATTGATTTCTCTATTGATTTGGTGCTAGGAGTTTCCCTAGTGTCCAAGACATCTTATAGAATGGACATACAAGAAATAAAGGAGTTGCAGATGCAACTTGGAGAAGTTTTAAAGAAGGGGTATATACGCCCAAGTGTGCCACATTGGGAAGCCCCAGTTCTATTCATGAATAAGAAAGATGGAACCTTAAGGTTGTGTATTGATTTTAGACAGCTTAATAAGGTCACCATAAAGAACAAATATCATTTACCAAGAATTGATGATTTGTTTGATCAGCTGAAACGTGCAAGAATCATTTCCAAGATTTACTTGAGATCAATTTATCATCAAGTACGGATAAAGGAAAAAGACATCAACAAGACTCCATTCAGGGCAAGATATGGGAATTATGAATTCATGGTAGTGCCATTTGGACTATCAAATTCCCCAACAATTTTTATGTTTTTTCATAAATGGAGTGTTCAAGGAGTACCTATAAAAGTTTGTAATTGTGTTGTTAGATGATATACTTGTCTACTGTAAGTTGGAAGAGGATCATGCAAAAAATTTAAGAATGGTGTTAAAAGTTCTAAGAGAGCATAAATTGTATGTTAAACTAAGTAAGTGCATTTTTTTTTTATGAAAAGAATATTCACTACTTGGGGCATGTAATTTCAATGGATAGGATAGCAATGGATCCTGTGAAGATAGAGGCCATTAAAGGATGGACAATGCCAAAGAATGTGATGGAGTTCATATCATTCATGGATCTTTCCAGTTATTACCGAAGATTCATAAAAGGATTTTCAAAGATTGCAAATCCAATCACTTCTTTACAAAAGAAGGGAGTGAAGTTTGAATGGACTTCCAAGTGTGAAGAAAAAATTCAGTAGTTGAAGGAAATATTGACAAGTGCGCCAATATTGAAGATTGAAAATATGGATGAAGATTTTTTTGTGTGTACCGATGCATGCAAGGAAGGGATTGATGGATTTATTAGTCAAAAGGATCATGTGGTATGCTATGAGTCCAAAAAATTAAAAGAGCATGAAAGGAATTATGCTACCCATGATATAGAGTTAGCAACAATTGTACATGCATTAAAAATGAGGAGGCATTAATTTATGGGTAAGAAATTCGAGCTAAGGACAAAACACTATGATCTGAAACATTTGTTTGGAAAACCAACACTAAATGCTAGACAAACTAGATGGATGAAATTTCTAAGCGAATATAATTTGAAATTAAGCATATAAAGGGAAAGAGAAATCAAGTGGTCAATGCATTCAACAAGAGATCAGCTCATGAAGTGCATGTTGTAGTCATTAGCATGTACATAACTGATTTGAAAGATCAAAGTATTGCAACAGGAAATTCAGATCAACCTTATTTAAAAATAAAAGAGATATTATAGAAAGGTAATTTTCAGCAGAAATTTAATTCTTACGAGCTAAAAGAAGATGGAGTTCTCATGTACAAGGGAAAAGTATATGTGTCAAATTCAAGTGAGATAAAAAATGCAGTTCTAAAGGAATGCATAGTGTTACATATGTCTGGAACCCAAGATATCATAAGACAATTGCAGATGTGAGAAGACAATACCTTTGGTCGAGAATGAAGAAAGAAGTGGCCAATTACATAGTCAGATGCCTAGAATGTTAGAAAGTGAAAACTGAGCATAGACATATAGAAGGTTTGCTACATGCATTGCACATCATGGAATGGAAGTGGGAAGTTGTCACATTGTATTTTTTTCCTAATCTACTCATAACAATGAATCAACATGATTCCATCATGGTGGTGGTGGATAAATTAACTAAGACAATGCATTTTATTCCAATAAATACTGCACACAAGGCATACAATATTGCAGAAATATATACGAAAGAAGTTTATAAGCTACATAGAGTGCCTAAGGAAATATTTTCAGATAGAGATCCAAATTTTACTTCCAATCTTTGGAAGGGTTTGTTCAAAGGATTTGGGACAAATCTAAATCTTAGTACAACATATCACCCATAGTCACGTGGGAAAATATAGAGGACTAACAAGATAATTGAGGACATGCTTAGAATGTATGTGATGAATCAACCATCAAAGTGGGAGGAATATATTCACTTAGTGGAATTTGCATACAATAATGGGTATCATGCCTCATTGAAAATGAGTCCATTTGAAGCATTGCATGACAAAAAATGTAACATGCCAATGGGTTGGGATAATCCAGTAGATAGAGCAGTTTTTGGGCCAAAATTGTTAAAGGAAATGGAAGAGCAAATGGAAAAGATAAAGAAAAATTTAAAGGCTTCCCAGTATAGGAAAAACATTTATGCAGACAAGAATAAAGTGTTTAGAGATTTTAAAGTGGGTGAACATCTGTTTTTAAAAGTGAAGGAAAAGAGAAGTTTTCTAAGATTAGGAAGTTGCCCAAAGTTAGTAGTGAGATATTGTAGGTCTTTTGAAATATTAGAAAAGATAGGGAAAGTTGCATACATGCTAGCATTTCCTACATCCATGAGAGTGCATAATGTATTTCATGAATTATTATTAAATAAATATGTTCCTGGCCCTAACCACATTATTGATTGGAATGTGATCCAGGTAGAGCACGAAGGGGATTTCTGGGTGGAACCAATACACATCCTGGACAGAAAATTCAAAGTGCTTGGGAACAAGGCCATAGGAAAGGTAAAGTTTCAATGGACTTGTTACAGTTCTGAAGATGCTACATAGGAGCAAGAAGAAAACATGTGGGAAGNATTTTTTTGTGTGTACCGATGCATGCAAGGAAGGGATTGATGGATTTATTAGTCAAAAGGATCATGTGGTATGCTATGAGTCCAAAAAATTAAAAGAGCATGAAAGGAATTATGCTACCCATGATATAGAGTTAGCAACAATTGTACATGCATTAAAAATGAGGAGGCATTAATTTATGGGTAAGAAATTCGAGCTAAGGACAAAACACTATGATCTGAAACATTTGTTTGGAAAACCAACACTAAATGCTAGACAAACTAGATGGATGAAATTTCTAAGCGAATATAATTTGAAATTAAGCATATAAAGGGAAAGAGAAATCAAGTGGTCAATGCATTCAACAAGAGATCAGCTCATGAAGTGCATGTTGTAGTCATTAGCATGTACATAACTGATTTGAAAGATCAAAGTATTGCAACAGGAAATTCAGATCAACCTTATTTAAAAATAAAAGAGATATTATAGAAAGGTAATTTTCAGCAGAAATTTAATTCTTACGAGCTAAAAGAAGATGGAGTTCTCATGTACAAGGGAAAAGTATATGTGTCAAATTCAAGTGAGATAAAAAATGCAGTTCTAAAGGAATGCATAGTGTTACATATGTCTGGAACCCAAGATATCATAAGACAATTGCAGATGTGAGAAGACAATACCTTTGGTCGAGAATGAAGAAAGAAGTGGCCAATTACATAGTCAGATGCCTAGAATGTTAGAAAGTGAAAACTGAGCATAGACATATAGAAGGTTTGCTACATGCATTGCACATCATGGAATGGAAGTGGGAAGTTGTCACATTGTATTTTTTTCCTAATCTACTCATAACAATGAATCAACATGATTCCATCATGGTGGTGGTGGATAAATTAACTAAGACAATGCATTTTATTCCAATAAATACTGCACACAAGGCATACAATATTGCAGAAATATATACGAAAGAAGTTTATAAGCTACATAGAGTGCCTAAGGAAATATTTTCAGATAGAGATCCAAATTTTACTTCCAATCTTTGGAAGGGTTTGTTCAAAGGATTTGGGACAAATCTAAATCTTAGTACAACATATCACCCATAGTCACGTGGGAAAATATAGAGGACTAACAAGATAATTGAGGACATGCTTAGAATGTATGTGATGAATCAACCATCAAAGTGGGAGGAATATATTCACTTAGTGGAATTTGCATACAATAATGGGTATCATGCCTCATTGAAAATGAGTCCATTTGAAGCATTGCATGACAAAAAATGTAACATGCCAATGGGTTGGGATAATCCAGTAGATAGAGCAGTTTTTGGGCCAAAATTGTTAAAGGAAATGGAAGAGCAAATGGAAAAGATAAAGAAAAATTTAAAGGCTTCCCAGTATAGGAAAAACATTTATGCAGACAAGAATAAAGTGTTTAGAGATTTTAAAGTGGGTGAACATCTGTTTTTAAAAGTGAAGGAAAAGAGAAGTTTTCTAAGATTAGGAAGTTGCCCAAAGTTAGTAGTGAGATATTGTAGGTCTTTTGAAATATTAGAAAAGATAGGGAAAGTTGCATACATGCTAGCATTTCCTACATCCATGAGAGTGCATAATGTATTTCATGAATTATTATTAAATAAATATGTTCCTGGCCCTAACCACATTATTGATTGGAATGTGATCCAGGTAGAGCACGAAGGGGATTTCTGGGTGGAACCAATACACATCCTGGACAGAAAATTCAAAGTGCTTGGGAACAAGGCCATAGGAAAGGTAAAGTTTCAATGGACTTGTTACAGTTCTGAAGATGCTACATAGGAGCAAGAAGAAAACATGTGGGAAGTGTTAGCAACATTACTTGTCTTCGGCATAGGGATATCCGGGTCTACAGGTTGCACGAGAAGCGCCCAAGCGCAACACACAGAATAAGTCCTTTTCGGACTTAAAATCAAGCGAGTGGGCATTTCATTCTTCAGTGGAAAGGATTCAGCGAAAGAGAAGAACAATGATTAATGGGAAATTGCAGGTTAACCGAGTCTCGTCAAGTATAGTGCTTAAAGTTTTAAGGAATTCAATGGTCGGAATCCTTCGGGAGGCACTCGTGAAGTTACGAGGGCCATTGATTGCAAGCAGTTCAAGCGCAGTGTTATTTATCGAGCTCAGAGTTCGTGAGTTTGAAGGGTGGACCATATCCCTTTGGTTGCGCGAGATTCCGAGTTACGAAAAGTGTCTGAAGAAGGTCAACCAACGCTGACCATCGCGTCTTGAGACTTCACGAAGGGAGAATCCCAAAGTCTGATACTCCACTTGCGAGGTCACGAGTAGCGAGAGGTGCTAGTACTTGGGCCCTAGCCAACAATTACATATGGAGGACGCTGACCAGAAAGGGAGCCTTGCCCATATCGTCGTCTCGGGAAGCGGGAGTTGAAGAAGAGGAACCAAGGGTCTCTGACTCGTGAATCGTGAAATGAAAATCACGTTTAATGACGAGCCGACCATATCAAGGAACAGTCTCAGCCATTCATCCACAAGAGACACCTGGTGCACGCGATTAAGCTCCTCGCCTTTTCGCCCATCGCAACTTCGAAACGCAATAAGAAGCTCCATTTTTCCCCGATGCACGAAATGACGAGAGCGTCCAGGGCCTGGGGCCCAAAGTATTGTCAGGAGAATTCGGAACTGTCAGATCCAGAGGGCGCGAGGCGCCAGATTAAGCCATCTCAGCGTTTCGCTCATCGCAATTTCAAGAAGAAAGGATTAACCCCTTCTATTCGCGAACGCCGAAAGCGCCTTAGGGATAAGCACGCGGTCATAGCCCATGGTCACTTGTGAAATAAAAAGCTGTTCAGGAAGGGCCGAGGACGTCATGCATGATTCACAGAAGGAATTGCCGTGACCTCCAAGTGCCATTTGATCCGACCTCGGTCCTGGTTTTCGCTTGGAGTAAATGAAGGCAAGAAAGGGTGGTTGAAGCCTCTCATCATTCATTAAATGCGAAGAATGTAGGGTCTGGCAAGTAGACTTCTCGAGAGAGTCCTGTGTACCCATTTATTTTCAGAGAAGCCATGCCGAGTTCTCGACCAGCCGGAGGAGGCCTGCACACACTAGCTCAGCATTTACTAGCCCAACTACTCCTCCCTTGCAGAGGCCATGTGAAGTTAAGGAGACGTTTGATGAAGGAATTCCGCCCGAAGATTGATTGAAGAGACGCTACGCCTTGGATCTCGAGCACGCCTCTGTTGGGAAAATCCACCCAAGTATATGTACTCAGTTTTGGTATTTTTGAAGGTATCGATGGTAGAGCTGAGCTCCCGATTGTAAAGTTCTAGCATAGACTCTAGTTCTCTGGTAATGTATTGGTATGTAAGATTTATTGTTCCATAATAGACAGTCTTCTCAATCCATCTGGTTTTCATCTTATGCTAAGAGAGTTCGTTGTCGACTGATTCGAACGAATTATGGAAATTATGTTATGATAAAGGTTTTATTGTGGCGTTATTGTTTTCTCTGGTTTTCTGCGTTTGGATGTAAGAAGATCTTGCGTTTATATGCTTTCCTCTACGGTCTGTTAGAGACATGATGTTTGCGATAGATCCTTGCATATTTTTGATACCAGTCTTCCCCCTACTCACCCTTACTACAACTTACTGTCTGAAGTTTATTTAAGACCTTGTTTGCCCATACATGCCCAGCCTAGTTTCTGAGATAGAGTCACATCATCTTGAGTTAACCTCCATTTGATCATCCCATTAAACAAATCGTGACATAAACTGATGGGCGTTGGGCTCTGCTCCTGCTGCAATCCAGGGGTGACTTCCGACGCTAACATTTCCGGTGCCGTTGCCGGGGACGAAGTTGAAAATTTTCCTCGGGATTGAACGACATTGAGCCTATGATTCCGAAGGTGCATCGAGTGTCAGAGCCTTTGAAGATTTCTACTGTGCACCTGGAGACTCCATTGTGATGACTCCGCTGGGGAGAACCTGCCCTATTAATTGTGTCTTTTAGAGGCAGGCACACGCGGTCTCATCCACAACTGCCTCTAGCTACACCTGAGACTGATCTGGAGGTGGTTTTCAGAAAAGGAAAGGCCCTCGAAGGAGAATCTTCCACCACTGAATCAGGTAATCTGCTAGCTCCTTCTGTAGAAGATCCATTTTCACCTCCTCAGCTTCCTAGCAGACCATTTTCTGAAGTTTCCCGTTTCCTGAATTTCGGGAGTGTTCCTGCTGAGTTTTCCCCTCCCGATCTGGGATTGGAGGGAGAAATCCTTGTCACTCCCCTTTCCCATGAAGCTATGCCTTGGCGTAAAACCAGGACTACAGGATATTTTCCCGCTCCTATCTTTACTACTCCTGTGCAAAGAGAAGCACCTATCGACTTGAGCTCATTAATCTTCTCCTTAAACCCCCTCTTGTTTCCCACTCCACTTCGGGACTCATTCCCAGTAGCCCCTTCGCGAACTCCTTCTCCTCCGAGTTCTCCTCCACTTAATATTCCTATGGCCGGTGCTAATCCCCCTATGAATAGAATGGACACCATAGTCGCTACCAGATATGCCCCCTTAGTCCTACCCCATCCTATGAATCCCCTCCCTACTGGAGATTACTTGAAATATATGCCCAAGTTCACTGGGGAAGGGGACATAACTACAGAAGAGCACCTGGCTTCTTTTTACAGTTATGCAGACAACCTGAACATTGAAAATGAAGATGTATGGATGAGATTCTTTGTCCAGAGCCTGGATGGCGAGGTGAGGAAATGGTTTAGAGGATTGGCCCCCGGATCTATTGCTGGGATCGAAGCCCTGGATGGTGCTTTCCTGAGGCAGTGGGGAGATAGGAAGGATTTCATGTATTACATGACAGAGTTCGGGTCTCTGAAGAAGATGGATGGAGAGTTTGTCTCCGACTTCTCCAAAAGATTCAATAAGATGTATAACAAGATTCCTGCCGAAATAAAACCCTCAGAAGCCTCAGCTAAAATTTCTTATGCTAGTGCATTTGACCCCGATTTCTGTCTTTTATTGAGAGAAAGAAGAGCCACCTCCTTAGCTCAAATGAAAGATGTGGCCATAGAAGTGGAATCTAATGTATTAGCAGCCGATAGACTGAGAAACAAGGCCAACACAAATAGGAGAAAGGGAAGATCGGAAGCCTCAACTTCTAGATCATCGGTGCCCCACTCTCAAGTGGATGAACTGACCAAGATGGTAAAGTCTCTGTCATCAGAGATGGAGAGAATGAAAGTAGAGGGGAGGCAGGCATACAAGGGCCAACAGAACGCCGAAAATAAAGGAGGTTTCAGGAGGTCGAACAATATTACTCCTCCAACTATGCAAAGGGAGAAGGGAAGAGACAGAGAAGACCAGAAGATTCATGCCCCTTTTCAAAATAATTTTGTGGCCGAGGGAGAAGAAGGGGAAACATGTGAGTTTGATCTTGAAATCCATTTCTTTGGAGACACTCCTCCTTTTCCTCATCTCACTCAATCAGCCTATGAGGAGTCTCTCATGGACAGTCAGCTAAATGAATTGAGCAAGGGAGACAAGGCTAGTGGCAACCAAGGAAGATATGATCTGTGTTCCAAGAAAAGGACAGTAGCGCCTGAGGTTCCTGAGCAATCCACTAGAAGAGGGAGGCATGCTAACGAGGTAGCGGACAACAATAGAGGTAAGAAGCCCCAACCCCTCTCTCCCATAATCCAGATTCATGTTCCCGAAATAAGAGAAATTCCCAAGCTTACATCTTCTTTTAATTTTGAGCATGAAATTCAAAAGATTAGAATCCCCGTGCCCCTGACCGAGCTAATTAAACACGAAGAATTCAAAAAACGATTCTCTGAGCTATTAAAGTCTAAAGTCTCAAGCCTTCCCACATACTCCATCAATTTGCAAGATGAAAAGCCTGCAGTTATTTTAGGTCCTATGGTAGAAGACAGGAATGACTCGTCCCCCCCCTTCTACACTTCCTTGAACATACATGACAAGGTACTGCACAACTTCTTGATGGATTCTGGGGCTTCTCACAACCTCATGCCCAAAACTGTCATGGAAGAAATAGGACTGGAAGTCACCCAAGCCTATCATGACCTCTATTCTATCGACTCCAGGAAAGTTCAATGTCTCGGGGTTATCAAAGACCTGGTCGTGACCTTGTTTCAGTTGCCCATGAAAAGTGTGGTCATGGATATTGTAGTGGATGATGTCCCCCCCAAGTTCGGTATGTTTTTATCACGATCTTGGATAAAAAGACCGGGGGGAACCTTGCAGATGGACCTCACATATGCTACTATCCCAGTGTTCAGAGGAGAACATAGGAGGCTATATAGAGAAGCCCAACTGGCCTATATAATCAATGATGAAGCCAATCCTACCAACCATCCCATTTTCACCTTGGACACTGATTTAGGTTCCAGTTTACTACAACTCACTCATGCCCCCGAGCCTCCTCTTGAACTCAGAAAGCATCCCACCACTCCTCGTGAACTTCCTCCCTCCATCACCCCCATTTGGAAAATGTTTTTTGATGGAGCCTGTTCCAGGGAAGGTGCTGGTGCTGGGGTGTTTTTTGTGTCACCTGCCCAGGAAAATGTATCTCTGTCATACAAATAAGAATTTGAAACCACCAACAATGTGGCAGGGTATGAAGCCCTTGTTCTAGGATTAAGAGCTGCAAGGGAAATGGGAATTCAGGAGATAGCAGTGTTCGGAGATGCAGAGTTGGTGGTCCAACAGATCAAAAGCGCTTATCAGGCTAAGCACCCTCGACTCAGAAATTACAGGAATGAAGCATGGGACCTAATTGACAACTTCTTCTCAGCCTTCAATATCTCTTTTATTCCAAGGGAGGACAATGTTGTGGCCGATTCTTTAGCTGTCTCAGCCAGTTTGCTCAAAGTTCCTCTGCCGCCTATGGTCAACTCTAATGTTGAAATAAAATATAGGCCCTCTGTACCGGACAATGTCAAGCATTGGAAGGTATTCGAAGATGATCTGGAAATCGAGAAATTTCTCCAATCTGTTGATAAATTTTCTGCGTTGCACATTGATCAGGATCCTGACACAGAAGGTGACCCTCACCCTGAGGTGTTTTTGAATAAAATTGCTAACCACCAGATTATTCAGCTACCTAGCAATCACATTCCGAGGGGAATTATTCCTTTAGAAAGATTGTTCGATGGGAATGATGTGGAAGTAAAGGGTAGGGTTTAGGATGAAGATGCTGATACAACTGAGTGCAACATTAGCACTCCGGAGGAGCCTAAGTTTGTCAAGCTGTCAAGCAGTTTGACCACAGAACAGAAGGCCGAATATACTGAGTTGCTGAGAGAGTTTGCTGATGTGTTTGCATGGACCTACGAAGACCTCAAGACGTATGACACGTCTATCATTGAACACAAGATCCCACTGAAGGAAGAGGCTAAGACGTTTAGGCAGAAGCTAAGACAGATAAATCCCATGTTGCTGCCTGTCACGGAGAAAGAAGTAAAGAAGTTGTTGGAGGCCCAAATCATTGTCCCCCTGAGATATTCCGAATGGTTGGCCAATTTGGTCTCGGTAAGGAAGAAAAGTGGAGAGATCAGGCTTTGTGTTGACTTCAGGAACCTGAACAGGAGCTCAAAGAAAGACAATTATCCCCTGCTCAACATGGAACACATATTGCAGAGGGTAACCGGTGCGTCTAGGATCTCCATGATCTATGGTTTTTCTAGTTATAATCAGATATCGGTCATGCCCCAGGACAGAGAAAAAACGACCTTCACCACTCCTTGGGGCACATTCATGTATGCCAAAATGCCATTCAGACTGATGAATGCGGGAGCGACGTTTCAGCGAGCCATGGACATAGCCTTCATCGGGGAGAAAGACAAGTTTGTGGTGATATATCTTGACGACATAACAGTCTTCTCGAGGTCGGATAAAGAGCACTGCTGTCACCTGAGAAAAGTTTTCTCAAAATGTCGAAGGTTCGACCTTTCTCTAAACCCCAAGAAGTCTTTATTTGCTATGGAGGAGGGGAAGTTACTAGGCCATATAGTATCAACAGAAGGAGTGAGGATTGATCCTAGCAGAGTGGAGGAAATTCGGACCCTGTCGCTTCCCAGATCAAAGAATGAAATTCAGGCCTTTTTGGGGAAGATTAATTTTTTGAGGAGATTCGTTTCGAATTTCGCTGAGTTGGTGAAGCACATCACAACCATGCTCAAGAAGGGAAGGGAAGTGAAATGGACCATTGAGCCCAGGGAATCTTTTTACCAAATAAAAAGAGCATTGACTGAGGCACTTGTGCTGATCAGTCCCGACTATTCCAAAGATTTCCTAATCTTCTCTTTCGCTTCTTTTGATACAGTAGCAGCGGTCTTGCTGCAAGAAAATGAGGAAGGGCGAGAGCAGCCTATCGCCTTTTTCAGCAGGGCATTAAGAGATGCAGAGGTTAGGTATGAAATCATGGAGAAACAGGCCTATGCTTTACTGAAAGCTCTCAAGGATTTCAGAGTCTATGTCTTGCACTCAAAGGTGACCTCTTATGTTCCTTTGACCTCTGTGAAGGACATCTTGGTACAGCCCGACATAGACGGGAGGAGAAGTAAATGGATAGCCAAGATCCTGGAATTTGACTTGGAAATAAGGCCTACCAAATTGATCAAAGGTCAAGGCTTGTCCAAGCTGCTGGCTGAAGCCAATTGCCAAGCTTTGGGGGTAAGTTTCATGAACGAATGCTCAGGAATTCAGCGGGGTCAGTTGTCTGAAATAGACCCTCAAAGAGAGCCCCCATTGGCTCGATGTCCTTGGTATAAGGATGTCATATATTTTCTGCAAGAGTTGCGGCCCCCAGATGGCCTGCAAAGAAACAAAGCAAGAGCTCTGAAGCTCAAGGCAGTCAGGTACTGCCTTATCGATCAGATTTTATACTGGAAAGACCCCATAGGAGTACTTTTAAAATGCATGGATCCACAAAAGGCTGACAGGATCATGGTCGAATTTCATAGTGGCCTATGTGGAGTGCACCATTCCTGGAAGACTACAACTCACAAAATTCTCAGAGCTGGGTACTACTAGCCCACCTTGTTCGCTGATGTCCATAGAGGAGTTAGAGCCTGTATCACATGCAAAATATTTTCAGGAAAGCAACAGCTCAAGTCTCTGCCTTTACAGCCTGTAGTGGTTTAGGGGCCTTTCCAGCAATGGGGCCTGGATTTTATTGGAGAAATACACCCTTCTTCCAGTGGGCAGCACAAATGGATCCTGACTGCCATAGATTTCTTTACTAAGTGGATCGAAGCCATCCCCACCAGGAGTGCTTCCCACAAGGTAATCATTGGATTCCTGGAAGACCTCATCACAAGATTCGGTTGCCCAAGGAAGATCATTACAGATAATGCAACCTCATTCAAGGTTGAACCATTGGTTAAGTTCTGTGAGCAATTCAGAATCAAGATGATTCACTCCACTTCGTACTATCCCCAGGGAAATGGTTTAGCATAATCCTCTAATAAAAGTCTCATAAGGATCATCAAAATATTATTGGAGGACAACAAAAAGGCTTGGAATTCGAAGCTGAAGTTCGCTCTATGGGCCGATCGAGTGACCACAAAGAGATCTATAGGCATCTCTCCTTTCCAGTTAGTTTACGGAACATAAGTTGTCTTTCCTTCTCAGCTGGCCATTCTTGTAGCGAAATTCTTCCAGGAATGTCAAGAAGAGCCCAATGATATGATCCGAAGAATTCATCAGCTGGTAGAAGTCCAATAGGCCATAGAATAGGTAATGATCAGAGTTCAGGACCACCAACAAAGGATCAAGCAGGTTTTTGATAAAAAATCCAAGAAGGAGCGGCTCCAGATAGGAGACCTGGTGCTGAAATGGGATTCTCCTAAGCAAGATAAGGGCAAACACGACAAATTTGAAGCCCTGTGGATCGGGCCTTTCAAAATATCTGAAGTCTTATCAAATAACACATATCGGCTAAAATATTTGGAAGGCGAAGAAGTTTTCAGCAGCCCAGTAAATGGGCATTTTCTTAAAAAATGTTTTGTCTGAGCCTTCAGTGGCTCCCATGTTTTGTAAATATTTTCCTTTCTGATCTCTGCTTTTACTTTTATTGTTTTGTCTTAGTAAATGACTCCATAGTCCAACAACAAGGCACTGGAACTGCAAAATGAGTCCTTAGAGCATCACAGGGACGACTCTATCCCCCATGGAGCCTAATGTTAGCAACATTACTTGTCTTTGGCATAGGGATATCCGGGTCTGCAGGTTGCATGAGAAGCGCCCAAGTGCAACACAGAAGAATTCCTTTTCAGACTTAAAATCAAGCGAGCAGGCATTTCATTCTTCAGCGGAAAGGATTCAGCGAAAGAGAAGAACAGTGATTGATGGGCTATTGCAGGTTAACCGAGTCTCGTCAAGTATAGTGCTTAAAGTTTTAAGGAATTCAATGGTCGGAATCCTTCGGGAGGCACTCACGAAGTTACGAGGGCCGTTGATCGCAAGCAGTTCAAGCGCAGTGTTATTTCTCGAGCTCGAAGTTCATGAGTTCGAAGGGTGGACCATATCCCTTTGGTTGCACGAGATTTCGAGTTACGAAAAGTGTCCGAAGAAGGTCAACAGGCGCTGACCATTGCGTCTCGGGACTTCGCGAAGGGAGAATGCCAAATTCTGATACTCCACTCGCGAGGTCATGAGTAGCGAGAGGCGCTAGTACTTGGGCCCTAGCCAACGGTTACATATGGAGGACGCTAACCAGAAAGGGAGCCCTGCCCATATCGTCATCTCGAGAAGAGGGAGTTGAAGAAGAGGAACCAAGGGTCTCCGACTCGCGAATCGTGAAATGAAAAGCACGTTTAATGACGGGCCCACCATATCAAGGAATAGTCTTAGTCGTTCATCCACAAGAGACACCTGGCGCGCGCGATTAAGCTCCTCGCCTTTTCGCCCATCACAACATCGAAACGCAAGAAGCAGCTCCACCTTTCCCCGATGCACGAAATGACGAGAGTGTCCAGGGCTTGGGGCCCACAGTATTGTCAGGAGAATTCGGAACCGTTAGATCCAGAGGGCACGAGGCGCCAGATTAAGCTGTCTCAGCGTTTCTCTCATCGCAATTTCAAGAAGAAAGGATTAACCCCTTCTGTTCACGAACGCCGAAAGAACCTTGGGGATAAGCACACGGTCACAGCCCATGGTCACTTGTGAAAGAAAAATCTGTTCAGGAAGGGCTGAAGACGTCATGCATGATTCACAGAAGGAATTGTTGTGACCTCCAAGTGCCATTTGATCCAACCTCGGTCCTGGTTTTTGCTTGGAGTAAATGAAGGCGAGAAAGGGTGGTTGAAGCCTCTCATCATTCATTAAATGAAAAGAATGTAGGGTCTGGCAAGCGGACTTCTCGAGAGAGTCCTGTGTACCGATTTCTTTTTAGAGAAGCCATGCCGAGTTCTCGACCAACCGTAGGAGGCCTACACACGCTAGCTCAACATTTACTGGCCCAGCTACTCCTCCCCTGCAGAGGCCATGCGAAGTTAAGGAGACGTCTGATGAAGGACTTCCGCCCGAAGATTGATTGAAGAGACGCTACACCTTGGAGGAAGAGCGCGCCTTTGTTGGGCAAATCTGCCCAAGTATATGTACTCAGTTTTGGTATTTTTGAAGGTATTGATGGTAGAGCTGAGCTCCCGATTGTAAAGTTCTAGCATAGACTCTAGTTCTCTGGTAATGTATTGGTATGTAAGATTTCTTGTTCAATAACAGACAGTCTTCTCACTCCATCTGGTTTTCATATTATGCTAAGAGAGTTCGTTGTCGACTGATTCGAACGAATTATGGCAATTATGTTATGATAAAGGTTTTATTGTGGCGTTATTGTTTTCTCTGGTTTTCTGCGTTTGGATATAAGAAGATCTTGCGTTTAGATTATTTCCTCTACAGTCTGTTAGAGACCTGATGTTTGCGACAGATCCTTGCATCTTTCTGATACCAGTCTTCCCCCTACTCACCCTTACCACAACTTACTGTCTGAAGTTTATCTAAGACCTTGTTTTCCTATACATGCCCGGCCTAGTTTCTGAGATAGAGCCGCATCGTCTTGAGTTAACCTCCATTTGATCATCCCATTAAACAAATCGTGACATAAACTGATGGGCATTGGGCTCTGCTCTTGCTGCAATCCAGGGGTGACTTCCGACGCTAACAAGAAGAATAGCCATAAAGTTTTGACAATTTTGAAGATAACAGAATGCAAGACTCCATTTTGAGCAGCTAGAGTCCCAAAACCACATCTCAAAGTCCTAGCCAATTGCGTTGGGGACCCTGATAAAAGAATGTCTCATTTCTTGGGTTATATCTGATAAATGGAAGGTGTATCCCTTGGGTTAACTTTGATAAAAAAATGGTTCATTCCTTGGATAGGGGATTTTAGAGGAACATGATATTATGGCTGGAGATGTTGTTGGAGTTGCTAAATTGCAGAATTTTTATTTCTAAGTATTGTGATGTAAATGTGCATATATATATATA
>ML804781.1:194742-207492 GCA_009831015.1 Picea engelmannii
GCACAATTTTAGGGGAGGGGGAATATAACATCCCCACTATAATCCCCAGTTTAATGAATGCTTGTGTAGATATAATGTGTGGCTATGACCAACGTGATGTAATATGCAAATTGTATTTCTATGTTTTAATAATAAAATGTGATGCCAACTGCTAAGGGGACATAGAAAAGATACGGGGGATGAATTAATACACAAGAGAGGGGAGTGTCTAGGATAATGGCCAAGAGGGGTTCAAGGGGGAATTATCCATGTATATTAATTCAACCCGTTTTCCTAAATTTTCTATTTGTATATGAACCTTCCAATTTTTTATGGAGTGTTCCAAAATCCAATCATTGAATACATGTAGGAGGGTGGGCATGAGTAGTCACATCCCATAGTTAATGGGAACATGGGGTTTGAGTACAATAATCTTGGGGAAGAGTGTGATTCAAGCAAGACAAACCAAAGAGAGNATGGAGTGTTCCAAAATCCAATCATTGAATACATGTAGGAGGGTGGGCATGAGTAGTCACATCCCATAGTTAATGGGAACATGGGGTTTGAGTACAATAATCTTGGGGAAGAGTGTGATTCAAGCAAGACAAACCAAAGAGAGGAAATTTTTATGGGTTGGGGACAACGATTTTACACATGGAGTTTTTTTGCATGAGGAGAAAGTAGAGAGAAGGAAAGAGAGCTTGGAGCTGGTGCAGCCATGGAGGGATAATTCTAGAGCAAGTTGGAGCGTATTTGAAGCAAATTCAAGATGGAAAACTAAAGAGCTAGGTTATTAGTCTTGAAGAGTGAACTCTTGAGCAATTTGCATTATAACAACAAGTGTTTGTTGTTGGTTTGTTGGTAGTTTTCCTAGCAGCAGATTCCCTTGAGTTCCCAGCTGAGAGATTCTTGGTTACCTGTGCCAGAGAGAACCTGATAAATGAATGAGAAACTCGAGGAATTCATATCAGTGAAGGGGTGGATTCTTTGGGTTGGGAAGGTAAAGAGGAATAGAGTTGGTGGAAAATTGGGATAGATATAGGAATATATCAATGGGTTGTGAGTTGATGTGTTGTGAGTGGACTATGAGATACCACCCTCTTTTGTGGATTAATACCCTTATCTCAGGGGTGATTTGATGTTGATATTTGGAATAACAAGTCTATGGTTGGGAGGAACGCCCGTCCCAAGCAACTGGTTGTACAACAAATTTAAAAGATAAGTGTTTTATCTTGTTAATGTGTTATTTTTATGTGTATAAATGTTGTGCATGAACTCTGTGCATAAGATTGATTATATTTTGTTGTAATGAAGTTTATTAGCTACATTCATGTCTATTTTAGTATGTTGTATATGCATGAATGTAATGGCAGTGAACAATAGTTAAATATATTTTTAATTCATAGTTGTAAGCTACATGAAAACAATTAATTGTAAGAGAATTAAATCAGTTAACAAACATTTCATTATTATGAGTATTTTACACTGTAATGCCCCTCGATTGGGCTGGGGGACATTACAATCGCCACCCACTCCCACCATCTTTCTTATCCCATGCATCCTCAGTGGATGCACCCATAGGCCACCCATCTGCACCACCTCTTCCATCGCATCCATCCATAGTGGATGCAATCATATGCCACCCACCCCCACCACCATTTCCATCTATGCCATCCACCAAGGATGCCACAGTAGATGTTGCCTCATAGCATGTTGTAAAATCGAGAGCTCCACCTACCAATGACTCTCCATCGATTTGTGAGATATTCACTGTGAGATAATGTGTTGATGATCAATTTTTATGTATCATGAATGTAATTGATTTTATGCATATTTATTTAAATTTCATGATTTGATCCTTGTAACTGATGTAAGGTGGCATCACTGAGAGATTAGGGTTATGGAGGAGGGTAATACCCTCATGATTGTCAACACTATCTGTGGTGAGTTATCTTATGTTGAATTAAAAGGTATCATTTTGTAAGTCTTGTAATTCATTATGGAAAAAAATTAAAAAAATATCTTTTCTTTATGCAGTTTCCAGAGCGAGGAACCATGCCCAGGCGCAAAACCACTCGAGGTGCTTCTTCGATAAAGAGAAGAAATATTGATTTCCAGGATGCTATTGAGGGTGGTGAGGGTGGAAGTGGTCAATGAGTGACCAATGACTTCCATTTTGTATATAAGCCACCATATGGTTTTTTATTTTTATTTTTTATGTTAGGGAACTTGTTGTCGTTATGTATATTGGGATTGTTGTGCCATTTGATAAAAAATGTACAATTTAGACGATATATATATATATATTTCATGGCATGTTTTTTATGAATTTCAATTTTTTTCGATTTCCATTGTTTTCTATTATATATGAAATTTCAAGAAATAAATCTAATCTAAATGGATTTAAAGAAATCTATTCTAACATAATCACAAAAGAAATACGAGGGTTGAAACCTCACATTACTCTATCCAAAATGAAGCATGGTTCATTATAATGACAATCACAACATGTTACAAGGGTTTCTTAATACAAAATCAACACATAAAATATGAGTGCATGATAAAGCCTCACATCAAATGAAAATATACCACAAATTCTCCATTAATCTTGCCAAAATGTTCTACAATGTAGCCCAAGAGGAAAGCTCCTAAATACCCAAATTCTCCACCCTTACAATGGAGAGAGAGAATTCTTCTTTATAGAGTGAGTCTCTTCTCTTATACAATACAATATTTTTATTTGATAATTAACTCCATTAAAAGTCCAATAAATATTATAATAATGAATTAGTTATATCTCTCCTCAATCCATGGTTCACCATGTTACAACATGTGGACATTAGCCTCTCCAAGGAAATTCACCCTCATCCAAAAATAGTAGTAGTATGCACCAAATAATGCTCATGAAGGGGAAATACCACCAAAAATAGGCATCAAGCCAATTCAAATTCCAAGTGTCCACATGGAATGTTCGCTCCAAGAATGTGCATGCATGCAACCCCTCCACATGTGTGAATTCCAAGGTAACCAACTCCATTGATGAAAGTGCAAGATGCCAAGTGGATGGAACATCCACAACAAAGTATGTGATTAATTCCTAACATTTCCTTACCTTGTCTTTTCATTCCTTGCTTTCCTATCCTTTCCTTGCCTTTGCCTTGCCTTGCCTTGCCTTGCCTTGCATTTTCCTAACTTTTCTTGACTTGCCATGCATTTCCTTGCCTTGCAATTATTGGACACAGTGGTATGATATTGTCATTGATGTCAACAAGGTGCAGAAGAATCCAATACAAACCCAAATCTCAGAAGGAAGAACATTAATCGAATCTTAGAAGAGATGACGCACAGGAGCTGCTCATTCTTATCTCGGGACAATCCAGGATTGTTAGATCGAGGTGAAGTTAGAGGTTGGGAAGGATTAAATCTCAACTGTCGGATATGAAGCATGAGCTTCGTATGATATTGCCAACTATTAGATCAAGGAGGGACTTCAGATAAATTCTCGAACATCCGATCGAGTTTAGTAGAAGGACAATATAAGACACAATATCCCAGAGTCTTGTATTAAACGAACTCATGGATACAACTGATCTAAGATCTCCTTGGGAGAAACACGATTTTTTGGATCAGGTGGTCAATTTCGACACTCACCACTCCGGGGAAAAGGAGTCTAGAACATGAGAATTTACTCGAAGGTCAAAGCCCCAAAGTCACAAACTTCGGTCAACTTTGGCGTTGACCACTCTGGTGAAAAGGAGTTTATAACAAGTGAATTTACCTAAAGGCCAAAGCCCTGAAGTCACAAACCCCTGTCGATCGTCAGATCAGAGGAAGAATAGGAAATATCTTCAATTGTTGATCTATTCATAGCGCACCAAGGAAGAAGGTGGTCAACTCCGACCTTGAACTACTCCAACAATAAACAACTAAGATAAACCAAGAACTCTCGAACCCCGAAGTTACGAAATAAACAAAGGCCATAAGATCAAGACAAGTTGAAAAATATATGGTGTTAGATATATTCCACACTTCAGCAATAATCAAAGGATAATACAAAAGTTCCAAAACTCCTGAATCCACGAAGTACTGAAGTCATGAAGTAAGACATGTGGCAAAAGACGAATATGACATGTGGCCCAATCAAATGGTGACAAGTGTCATGTTCAATATGGAAGATAAGGACTGTAAAAGTCACGAATAAGGGTGACACGTGGCAGCCACTTAGTTAGTGCCACATCAACAAGGACATCAACAAACAACGTCACTTCGGGAGTACAACCTTCGGGGATATCCAAGTTCTTCTACTAGCTAAAATACCTGAAGCGTCGAAGGCCGAAGTTAACGTTGGTCGTTGATATAAAATACTCAGGAATTTTTTTTGACCATCCAATCTATTAGTGAATACAATATACACACTTTAGAGAAATCTATTCCAAAACAATTGGAATACTACAAAGGTATGAGTCTCGAAACACCAAAGTCATGAAGTAAACGAGAATTGTCCATCCCAAACATGCAAATAAAAAATGACCGTCAATCTTGATAAGTGATTAAGCACTCATTTGGCATAGCGCTTAGTAAATTCCTATGGTCATATGGAATAGAGGTCCTGAAAGTGTTTTTGTGTGAATTTTAACATACAAAGGAATAATTTATGCTGTCAGGAAGAAACTTTGAACCAAGCAAGATTTAGATTCTGTCCTAATTGATATTAACTGATCACATACATCCGATGAATTGGAAAGCTAATAAAAAAGATCAAATAAGATCTATTGGAGAATTGGAGACGCAACATAATTTTAAGAATAAAATAAAAATGCATGGGATAAATTTAAAAGAAATCGATCCATACCTGTGATCGATTTATGGAAATCCCTCTTACTAAATTGAATTTTTTTTTACGTTAATGTGTGAATAATAATAGAGGGAGATATTAATTATAAATTGAAAGTCAAATGTTATTACTGTTAATTTAAATGTAGAGGTGCAATGGTCGAAACAAAGGGACACAATTATTCAACGCTCACACCATTTGGAAGACTATATAGGAAAGAAAGAATGGTGAAGAAAAAGTGTTTTTGCAGTCCATATAAAAGAACAAAAAGCAGAAGTAGAGTCCAAAGAAGAAGAATTGATGATACTTATGCAGTGAGGGTGGAAGGGAGGAGCAAGGAAGGATTCACATGCTTTACTAAGTAAAGTGTGAATAAAATGAAGTTTGTGCTTCCTAGGGTTGGTGCCCTAAAGACAAGGTAGTTGGTGCTTCCTAGGGTTGGTGCCCTGCAAAAGGGGATTTGTGTATCCTAGAGTTGGTGCTCTAAAAAGGATTAGTGTCCTTCACTATCTCAAGTTATTCTTTATAAATTCTTTTAAATTCATGTTAATTATACTAATATAATTGATTTTATATACAATTTCGTTGTTAATCTTTGTGGTGATTAACAAAATAAAAAGTAATTACTAATTGTTTAAAAAGAGGTAATATTGATTCATGCCTGCTCTCATTATTTCCAACAATTGGTATCAGAGCGAGTGCCTTCAACACAGTCTAATAACTGGAATGTAGATCTTGAAATGGATCAACAAGAGGGAATATCTTCGAAAAAATCACCATTGTTTAATGGAGGTGGTTATGCCCTTTGGAAAATAAGAATGAAAAGCTACCCGTTGGCTCTTGGTTTTGATGTCTAAAAATCTGTTGTAGATGGCTATACTGCACCAACTACTCCACCCACAGATACTACAGGAAGTGATATTTGCAATGACAACACAAGAGTTGTTAATGTCATTCTAGGAGGATTGACAAATTCCATATGTGTGAAGGTAATGCATTGTAATTCAGTTAAGGAAATCTAGGAGAAATTGGAGGTTGTATATGAAGGAAATAACAAAGTCAAGAAAGCCAAAATAAAAACCTATAGAGCTCAGTTTGAAAATTTGAAAATGAAAGAAGAAGAGAACAATGTTGAATACTTTTGTAGGGTGGATGAGGTAGTTAATTCAATCATAGAAGCATGAGAATAACTTACCGATAAACCTATTGTAAAAAATATCTTAAGGTCATTACCTATGATATATGATGCCAAGATGTCCACAATTGAAGATAGTCCAGAACTTGACAAAATCACAATAGATCAACTTCATGGAATTTTTACAGCATATGAGATGACAACAGGGAGCGAAAAACCATCAAAAGGAGAAACATACTTTAAAACATCTAAAACAAAGATGAGGCGGGAGCAAAAGGCCAATGACGAGTTATCAAATATATCTGATGAAGAAATTGCCAACTTCATGAAAAAACTCAAGAAAGGGACTGGGAAATACAAAGGAAAGATTCCTCTAATATGTTTCAACTGTGGAAAAATTGGACACTTTGACAATAAATGTCCCTATCCTAAGTAGGAGGAAAGTGATGATGAAAGAAACTTAAAAAATCGAAAGAAAATCAATACCAAAGATAAGAAGATGTTCTACAATAAGAAGAAAATGTTCCTTACCCAAGAAGACAATATCTCATCTGAAGAAAGTGAAGAAGAGGATCCAAAGCTTCTATTTATGGGAATAAAAAATCAAGATGATAATCATTCATAAGATGAATAAGAAGTGAAGCTCGAGGAAGAATTCATTCGTGCAATTGAAGAACTAAGAAAATATAAAAATAAAAACAAGCTACTAAGGGAACAAATTCTAGAGATTGAAGAAACTACTAAATCAAGATAAAATGAAGTTTCTAAAACCCTCAGTGAGTTAGAACAATTGATTATTAATTTAAAAACTCAACTCCAAGAAACTAAAATAAAAGAAGAAATATCGAATAAAGAACTCAATGAAAAAAAACAAATATGTAAGGTATTGGAGGATGAAATAGTTCAACTTGTTATCACTCTGTAATTTCTAGAGGTTGTAGAAGAAAGGACAAAAGTAACTACAAAACCACTTTGGAAGTTGGGATCTAGCACTGCCATCTTCAGAGAGGGATATCTCTGTAAGATTTAGAATTTTTTGAGTTAAAATGTTAGGCTAGTTATGATAGTTCAGAATTTGCTTTTGTGTTTGAAATATTTGGTTGATTGAATGATTTAAATTACCATTGGGCTATGGGGTCTGTCTCTTAAGATAAGGCTATGTTTCATCTTTTTATAAGTTTCTTCACAGAGAAAGATAGTTAAACTATTGGATCTGGTAAATTTATATGAAGTGAATGGGAAGAAATGAGAGGAGTTCCATCAAGTAAAGAGAGCAGTTACGAATTATTTTTACTTTATTTCAGTTGAAAACATAAAAATCATTCAAAGCTAGATACATATTATATTGAAATAAATTCAGTTCTTTAAACTTCTTTGAACAATTAGAATTGGAAACAAATAAAAATGAAAATAGAGAAATAAAACATGAACTTAGAAAGAGGCAATTCACCAACAATCTGACACGAGAATCCTGTGAAAGAGATGTTTTTTTTATTACTGATCGATCCCCTTGAATGATACAAAGTAGATTTATTGAATGCAAAAATCAACCCTCAATACTTCGAAAGGATAAGTATTTATACATTTATTTATATAAGATCCTGTCATAAATGATCATGATATAATTTAGGGATATCTAAACTAACTGTATCTCTAATTACAAAAATATATGAACCTTTTGATCTGCTCAGATTTCTGGTGTTGATTTGATGGAAGTTGTTAGTTACTTGTCCCTTTGACTTTTCTTAGCTATTGATCCTTGCTGTTGAGAAATAGAAATCCTTTTTACTCAAGTAATTTGCACAGTTTGTCCCACCTCTTTTTACTTGGGATTGATATCTTGAGTAATTTTCTGTAAATTTCATCCATTTCTGTGTACTTAGCAAAAGTATTTTTAGTGATGAAAATATGTTTGATTTCATGTTGAATGTTCAAGTCAAATTGCAATGTTTCCAAGAATGCTTTCCCAGTAATGCTTCCTTGTATTCCTGCAAACTTAGAGTTGTCTTTGGCCATTGTCTTTAATTTTTTGTTGTAATCAGGAAAGGTGATTAACTTGTCATTCAACACTAACAAACCAGGTAGACCTTTTTTGTTCAACACCTCAAACTTGCTGAAGAATATATGCACATCTATGTCGATAACCTGATATTTTTTTTCAAACTGCAACATGAGATTTTTCTTGGTCAGAACCTTTTTTTTATTTCTAGGATAGTGTCAGTTCTATCCTCTATCTCCAACTCTTCTAACTCCTGTTTGTTTTTAGAGTTTAGAAACCTGATTAGCTCTATGAATTCTGTCAGATTTTCTCCCAATTATTCTTTAATGATTTCAATGGCTCCTCTAGATTTATGAATTAATTCATGCTGCTCAAATATGATCTGTATAGAGGGACAACTCTCTTTCATGGATTTATTTATATCTATCCATATATTTTCCTTAGCTTGGGCTAAGGTATTTTCCATGGATGTTTCTTTTGCTAACTGTTGCAATCATTGACTTAGCCTCTGAGATTTATGTATTTCTGCCTGATGACATGCATGAATCCTTGATTTCTCTTCCTGGAGTAACTTCACCTCTTTCTGTAACTTTCTGATTTCTGCTCCTTGTATGGACATATCATCCATATATTTCACTAGTTTATCAGAGGCATCTGAGGTTTGTGTTGGGATTAATGTTGATGTTGAAAATTTAGTTGTTCTTATAAATGTCAGGGGTAATGCATCTAGAGGAACCATGGCGAACTGTGACTTATTCTCTTTTTCCTTAATCAACCTGTTCATCTCTGCTTCTATTTCCTTGATCTGTGCATTTTTCTCCATAATCAATTTTAGCATTTCTTCTTTTTGGCTTTCTGTCTCAGTTACTTCTTTAGTTTGTGAATCCTTTATGGTTGGAATTTTCAGTTGTTTCCTGAGTGATGCTATATCAACATTCTTCTTCTTTATCAACTCTTCTACGTTTTTAACATTAGTTGTATCATATCCAATTTTGAGAACTAACTCTTCTAATGATTTTATCTTAGTATCCTTGGCCAAAGAAGATTTTTTTTCAATTTTTAATTGAGACTAGATATTATTCATGGATACCTGTAATTTATAATTTGTCATTGAGGTATTTTTCAGGGTTGAAAATATCGTCTCTCTTGTATGTTTATGCATATACATTTGGTCAACAGGATGAACATCCTTTACATCAAATTCAAAAGAAGTATTTTTGTAATCTGCTGATGTCTTGGGATAGGGGACCTGTGCCTGTAAGAATTCCATTTTCATTCTTCCCTTCTCTGTGTCAAAGGATGATAAAATTCTGTGTTGAGCAGTGGAGGTTTGTTTCCAGAATTGAGTATAAGTGTTGGTGTTAAGAAGTTCATTCTTTTGTTTAATTTCCTTGTACTTGTCAAAAATGTTTGAATCCTTTTTTCCATGAATAGATTCAACTGTCAAAATTGTGTCTGGGTTTCTTTGTGAGGTTGGTGATAATGGATATCCTTCAAACAAACTGCCTGACTGTGTTTAAGAGTGTGGTCCTTTCAAAACTATAATGGACTACATTTCTCCCTCTTTAAGAACATTTGTTGTGTGACTGGTTTTAGTCCTCTTCTTATATAAATGAAAATCTTCAGCTGATACCTCTATGACTGAAGGAGAGACTTCCTTCCTTGATATTTTCTCTACTTCCTTTTGAGGTGTAGTGGTATGTGAAGTGGTTATAGAGATTGGTTTCTCCTCTGCTTCTTGCAAGGTGTTTTCTTCCCATTAAGCCTGGTTCATATATCTTTCAATCTCTAGCCTTTGTGTGTGCACATAGGGAATGGTCTTTTTTTTGGTCCTCAACTCAGAAATGATGTCAAATGGGTCATATGACCAAGTGAAGATAAGAGGAAACTTCATCTGTCTCAAGAGGATGTCTTCTTCTTCACCAGTTGCTCTACTGTTGTAGATAAAAGGTCCAATCTAAGTTTTGATTCTGAATTGGGATTTCTTCTTGGCCACTACAAAATGAATTTCATCTGAATTTATAATCTTCCTTATATACTCTAATGAAAAAATTATCATTGGGAGGTATTTAGGCAATTTATGTGGTGGAAAATCACATCCATACACCCTAATTTCTGTATAATTCTGGTATAAATACCAGTCACTTGTCTTGGATTGATCAGTTAGGTGTAAAACCTTATGAATTTCTTCACTAACCCTGGGATCTTTGCTACTTATCAACAAACAAATAGCTGGATGGATGAACTGATCAATGAAATATTTGA
This sequence comes from Picea engelmannii, assembly GCA_009831015.1. Taxonomy (NCBI): domain Eukaryota; kingdom Viridiplantae; phylum Streptophyta; class Pinopsida; order Pinales; family Pinaceae; genus Picea; species Picea engelmannii. Next base: position 204,955 of record ML804781.1, read on the forward strand.
AACTGTACTCTGCTAAATTCTTCCTCACTAATGAAGTCCAGGATATGACTGACTGCGGGTTTCCTTGTTCATTTAGCTTCTGAAGTGAAAAAGGAACATGTCTGCTTGATAAAATAGGAACATATAAACCATAATGGAGGAATATTTGAACATCCCTTTAGTTGGAAACTTAATAAGTTTCTCATGAATGCTATCAACAAGGAATTGACTGAAATTGAAATTCACATAAACCTTTTCTTCTGTAGAGAATATGGACAGAAAACCTAAAATAGGTTCATCTACCCATTCATCAGAATAATAACCTAACAGAGATGAGAGGATGGAAATAATCTAGTTATCTTTCTCTGAGAAAATAGAAGATGTGTATGGTGGATTTTTCTTGGGCAATTGGGCATCTTCAGGGAGGAAAATCTAAAAAATATGGGGTCTTTGTGGAAAGGTCAATTTTTGATACAATTCGTTTAGGGCTTTGACAGAGAAAGGGGTGGTGGCATCATGTTTAGGGATCTGTAGAATTTGATCAATGGTTTCAGGAGTAATTGTGAAAAAAATATCACCAGTGGAATAAGTAATGGCTCTTTGTCTTGGCAGGTAATTAGACTGGGATTTGAGGACGAATTCAGGGAAAGGGTAAGTTTGGGGAAATATTTAAAGGGGGAAATTGGACTCCAAGAGTCCAATTTTGTCGTTGTGATCCAGGAAAATGTATTTCAACCAACAATGCAATTCGAAAAGATTGAATTCGCACTTCGGCTCTGCAACCTTATAGTCTCTATCCACCAGAGGAATGTGGTCCAGGTCGATGGAAGGGGGAATCATTGGGTTTTCATAGGTGTCGACATAATTTATCTTAGGAGCCATAATTGAAAAATTAACAGTGTAATGAGTTGGAAATGCTGTAATTTCTAGGAAAAGTTCTCCTATTGAATGGTGAGAGGTGGAAGTGGTAGTTTGACAACTAGCTCGGTGCAGTCTTCACAGGTTCTTAGTCAGGAAATAGTGTAACGGGGGTTAAAACAGGGGGTTTCTATATGCACAAAGATATTCGTCAGGGTGCGGGACCGTTACGAGACAACTAACGGTCACAGGGAGGGGTTTAATTGGATAATGGGTATAATGTGTGGGACAGATATCATGTAGGGAGAGGGTAATTTCTTGGATTAATGAGAGGGGGGGTGAATCAATAATAGAGAAATAATCCTTTTTTAACCACAAAATGCAAGTTTTATATCAATGTAGCATTATCATCCAATAGTTGCAGAGTAAATAAACAATGAACAAATGAGAAATCATACACATACACATTAAACCATTGTTTTTACATGGAAACCCAAAGCAAGAGAAAACCACATAATGATTTTTCTTATATGTCTTTAAGAATTATATTCATTGGAAGCACCAACTTCCTTTGTTTTCTAGCTGCAACTGGAAGGAGGCTCCAACACCTTAGTTTCTCAGGCTACAACCTTAAGGATGCTCCAATTCCCCAATTCTATGGCTACAACCAGAAGGAGGCTACAACCCGCTAGTTTCTCAGGCTACAACCCGAGGGAAGCTCCAACTGCCCAATTCTCTGGCTACAACCAGAAGGAGGATACAACCCCCTATGTTCTCTGACTACAACCATAAGGTGGATAAAACCACCTGTCTTTTCCCTTTCCAACCACCCTGACGTAGAAGTAGAATTATGGAACCACTGTCACACTATCACTGTGAGATATATTGTTGTAAACCTGTACCAATAAACCTGTAATCAACCTGTAACAACTTGTACCAGTAACCTGTGCCAACATGTACCATATATCAACCTGTGCCATAAAAAAATGCATCAACCATCCACCAAACAACCTATACCAATAATCTGAACCATGCAACATCCATGCATCAACCTGTATCTCAATCTATAATCAAACTATACCATAAACAAGTGCATCAACCATGCACCAACCTGTACCAAACAACCTGTAATCAACCTGTACCATAAAAAAATGCATCAACATACACCAACCTATACCTCAACATGTACCATGAACAAGTGCATCAACCATGTAGCAAGTATGTACCAATCATGCATCAACTACTCATCAACTATGACTCATCAAGATGTACCAACATAATCAACTATACACCTCATGTATGTGACAACTCATCAACTACTTGTATCAACCATGTACCCAACATGTACATCAAACATATACCAAATACATATACCAATATAACCATCAAAAAGTTCTCTAGCAACCAAATACCATAAACCATTACATCAAACCATGTGTCACAACCTCATTGTTATACAACCTCTATCTGTAACATACCTCAACCAAAAACCCCTCATCAATTTTATCATCCAAATCTGATTTGTAACTTTGTAACAGAGATGGTGTATATGATCACATACCTGCAAACCTTTCTTAACTTTAACAACAAGAGACTAGCCTTTTCATCAAACTTTACTTTAGTCTCACATGACTAATTTTGGATTAGTCAACAACCCTAACTTGAAATAATCATAACTATGTACCTGTAATGAATAAAGCT
>ML804781.1:208917-219120 GCA_009831015.1 Picea engelmannii
GTATATGGTAATCGAAGGGTGGGGGGCGGGGTGAAAAATGATGAGTAGGCACCACGTTAGGTGGGACCAAGGTGAGGGAAAACACTTTTCAGACCCCCCCTTTGTCGATAAAGGTAAGTAAGTCAGGGGGGGGAGCATTTGAGGGCTGTTGATCGAGAAGATGATGGTGCCGCCGAGGGATATCTGCATGAAGATTAGGCACTACAAGACAAAATGTCTTGTTACTTTTCCAACTTTGGATAAAAAACATGCGCCATAAAGAAACAAGTGTTTTTTTTTTTTGAAATATTTACATTATAATTCATAAGCTATGCTTAAACTAACTTATTTGCATCAACCTAGGGTGCATTTTAATGCACAAACCCTATTCAATTTTTCTAAAGGGAGAAATCACATCTAACCTATCTTCTATCCTATACATCTAATTAATTAATCCAGCTTAAACATATGGATTAATTGTATTCCTCTACCTAACTATTTTAGCCAAGATTAGATAGTTTGGCTAAAATTATTCTCTAACCTAACAACAAAAATTTAAAAATGTTTGATCATGATTAAACTGTATGATTCAAACTTATTTTTCTTTTCATGGGGTTTTCTTGTTTTTCTCTTTTTATTTTTATTTTATTTTTTATTTTTTCCTTTTCTTTTATTTTCTTTTCTTTTATACCCTCTTTTCGTTTTCATTATTATTTATATATATATTTTGGAAATCATTTGTAGAATGTAATATTATTTACAATATAAAATCATTGAAGGAAGAAATTTCAATCACCAGGTGATACTATGAAACATAGGACTCTAACACAACTAAAAGAGAAATTAGAAAAGGAAGATATTCAGTATAAGTTTGAAAACAACTCAAAAATCCTAAATACCATTCTTAGCAGTCATATATCATCAAATGGAAAGACAAGACTAGGATACGATCCCTCTACAGAACAAGAAAATGACAAAATCAGATATGTGGATGTTCTTAAAAACCCCATAAGAAGAAAAGAAAACAAGACAAGAACAACACCATTGAAAACCATCCCAAATAAACATAAATATACACTTCCTACTAAAGAAGAAGATGACCAGAAGAATATAATCATTAGAAGGAATCCCTCTAACATAAATCAATATATCTTTCTTGGTTATTGTTATTCTTGCAAAAAATTTGGACATAAAGCAATACACTGTAAAGCTTATAGAAAGTACAAACCAAGAAATGTCCAAAGATATGAAAATAACAAGGATAGTACAGAAAGAAGAAATTATAACTCCTTCTCTCCCTTACAAGACTACAATATTGAATGTTACAAATGCAACAACTATGGTCATAAATCTAGTGAATGTAGATTGCCAAAATATTACAAAAAGATAAATATTCCCAATTATCAAAAAGTATGGAGGAAAATGCAAACAAAGTGAAATGTAGCCCTATATGCAAGAAACCAAGGATGCCAGTGGTATATAGATAGTGGATGTTGGAAACACATGATTAGAGATCAAAGAAACTTTCTTAAGTTAAACAATAAAGAAAAAGGAAAAGTAACCTTTGGAGATAATATGTCAACCAAAATACTGGGAAAAGGCAGTATCAGTTTAGTAAATAACAAAACCATAGAATAAGATGTACTTCTGGTAGAAAATATCAAACCTAATCTCCTAAGTGTAAGTCAGGCATGTGATCAAAGTCACATACTCACCTTTGATTCTTAGAAATGTGAGATTAGAAAAAAGGACATTGTAAAGCGGGTAGTAGTTGCACCAAGAACATTTAGTAATGTGTACATCCTTAATATAGATGAAGAAGAAAAATATTGTTTAAGACAAGTAGATGAAAGTTGGTTATGGCATATAATATTGGGACATTTAATCTTTGAAAAATTGATCAAATCCAACGAGAAGGAAGTAGTAATGGATCTACCAAAAGTTATTAAGCCTTCAGATTCTATTTGTAAAGATTGTCAAATAGGGAAGCAAACAAGAGTTAGGTTCAAAACAAAAGAGAATTCCACAAAAAAAAAATTAGAACTTATTCACACAGATTTATTTGGACCTACCAGAACTAAAAGTACTTATGGTGAACATTATTTTATGTTGATCATTGACGATTACATAAGGTTGACCTAGGTATGCTTTCTAAAAGAAAAATAAGAAGCCTTTGAGAATTTTAAAACATACAGAGCTCTTGTAGAGAAAGAAACAAATCTCAAAATCAAATGTCTAAGATCAGAAAATGGAGGAGAATTCACCTCTAAAGAGTTCATTCAATTTTGTGAAAATCATGGTATCAAAAGACAGTTTTCAGCTCCCATGACTCCTCAACAAAATGTAGTAGAAAGGAAAAATAGAACAACTCACGAAGTTGCAAGAACCATGCTAAATGAAGCCAAGATTTGAGAAAAATTCTGGAGAGGTACTATCTACAAAACAGTACACATACTTAATCAAGCTCAGTTGAGACCCAACCATGACAAAAATCCTTATGAACTATGGTTTGACAGACCAACATCTGTAAAAAGCTTTAGAATTTTTGGAAGCAAATGTTACATTAAGAATAATGAAGATAATTTAGGAAAGTTTGATCCAAGATCTTATGAAAGGATATTTTTAGGGTATTCACCTGATAAGAAAGCATACAGATGTTATAATCTTAGACTCCTAAAGATTGTGGAAAGTGCCAATGTAAAAATAGATGATCTGAAACTAAAGAAAAGCATATCCCAAGACATATTAAAAATTGATAAACAAAATCAACAAGATGATGGTGATATAGAATCTCAACAAGAAGATGGTGATCATGAAACATGTGAAAATTAACCATATAATGATGAACAAGACAATGAAGAAACTCCCTTGCCTAAAGCTCCATAAAAAAGAGTACAAAAAAATCATCCTGAAAGTCATATTATTGGAGATAAAAATGCAGGAGTGGAAACAAGAAGGAGTCTCACATTTGAATTAGAACAAGTAATGTTATCCCTGATAGAACCTAAGTCATTTAAATAATCCAAAAAAAGTAAATATTGGATAAAAACAATGAATAAAGAATTAGGCCAAATAGAGAAGAACCAGAATTGGGAACTAGTTCCAAGACCCAAGGACAAGAATATGGTGGGAACCAAGCGGATCTTCAAGAAAAAACTAAATGAAAATGGAGAGATTATAAATAACAAAGAAAGATTAGTTTTCAAAGGATATTCCCAAGTGGAAGCTATTTATTTTGAAGAGGCCTTTTCTCCAATAGCAAGACTTGAGGCCATCATAATGTTCCTAGCATTTGCATGCTTCAAAAATTTCAAAATCTATGAGATGGATGTCAAGTCAACATTCCTTAATGGAACACTAGAAGAAGAAGTCTATGTTGACCAACCATAAGGATTTATGTTAAAAAAAAATCAAGACTATGTGTGCAAACTAAAAAAGGCCCTATATGGTCTTAAACAAGACCCGAGAGCATGGTTCTCAAGGCTTGATCAATACCTGCTGAAACAAGGATATAAGAAAGGGACTACTGACAACAACTTATACATCAAAATTGAGAATCAAGATTCAAAACATGATTGTTGTGGTGGTATATGTTGATGACATCATATTTAAAAGTAATCTTACTATACTAAGGAGAAAGTTTGCAACTGAAATGCAAGAATAATTTGAAATGTCTATGCTAAGAGAACTGTCCTTCTTATTAGGATTACAATTAACTCAAATAGAAAAGGGAATATTCATTTCCAAAGACAAATATATCAAGGAATTTCTAAATAAATTCCAAATGGAAGACAATAAACCTATGAGTACTCCCATGGTCACTGGATGTAAACTAAGCCTAGAATATGACTCACCAAAAGTAGACCAAACGATGTACAAATCAATGGTTGGAAGTTTTCTCTATTCAACAACAACAAGACCTGACATCATGCAGGTTGTAGGACTTGTAGGGAGATTTCAATCCGCACATATAGAAACTCACTTAAAAGAAGTAAAGATAATATTTAGATATCTTAAAGGCACCTTAGAACTTGGATTATGGTATCCAAAAGATAAATACTTCAATCTGATTACATACACTGATGCAGATTGGGATGGTAGTATAGATGATAGGAAAAGCACCAGTGGGGGAACATTCTTTTTAGGAAAGTTTCTAGTAGCATGGATAAGTAAGAAACACACATCCACATCACTCTCCACACCAGAGGCATAATAAATTTTATTGCATCCTGCTGCACACAAGTTATTTGGATGAAGCAAACATTAGAAGATTTACAAATAAGATATGATCATTGATGATCCCATTACTATTAATTGTGATAACACTAGTGCCATAAGTATATCTAAAAATCCAGTAATGAATTCTAAAACCAAACACATTCCAATTAAATACCATTTCTGAAGAGATCAGGTTACCCAAAAGGTGGTTAAAATAGTGTATGTGAACACCAAAGAACAAATTGTAGACATTTTTACAAAACCATTGCCTAGGAGTACTTTTGAAAATCTTCAATAGAAATTGGGAGTAATTCACATACCTCATTAAAACCATACAAATTGTATCAGAAGAAAAGGGGCACATGGTTATGGGGAGCATTTCCACAAGGGGAGTGAAGAAATATCCCCTCTGGCATTATTGTTAAAGGGGGGGGGGGAATTGATAAGCAACAAAAATAAAAATATTTCAAAGAAAAGGTTGTCATCAATGCCAAAGGGAAAAATGTTGGACATAGTGGTACGATATTGTCATTGATGTCAACAGGGTGAAGAAGAATCCAGTACAAACAAATCTCAGAAGGAATAAGATTAATCAAAGCTCAAAAGATATGATGCACATGAGACATTCATTCTTATCTCGGGACAATCCAAGATCGTTAGATCGAGGCAAAGTTAGAGGTTGGGAAGGATTAAATATCAACCATCAGATATGAAGCAAAAGATTTGTATGAGCTCTCCAACCATTAGATCAAGGAGGGACTTTAGATGAATTCTCAACCATCTAATCAATTTTAGTAGAAGGACAATGTAAGCCACAATATCATGGAGTCTCGAATCAAAATAAATAATGCAGACCATTGATCTAAGATATTATCGAGAGCAACACGAGCCATTGAATTAGATGGTCAACTTTGGCGCTAACCACTTCGACGAAAAGGAGTGTAGAACATGAGAATTTACTCGAAGGTCGAATCCTTGAAGTCACGGACTACGACCAACTCCGACGCTAACCACTCCGGCGAAAAAGGAGTCTAGAACAAGTGAATTTACCCAAAGGTCGAAGCCTCGAAGTAACGAACCCCCGTCAACCGTCGGATCAAAAGAAGAATAGGAAATATCTTCAACCATTGATCTATTCAGAGCATGCCAAAGAAGAAGGTGGTCAAATCCGGCCTTGACTTACTCTGACAATAAAAAAATCAGATAAACCAAGAACTCCCAAACTCCAGATTTCTAGAATAAACAAAGGACACAGGATTAAGAAAAGTTGAAAAATCTACTGTGGTAGATCTATTCATCACTTCAGCAATAATCGAAGGATAATACAAAAGTGCCAAAACTCTGGAAGTACTGAAGTCATGAAGTAAGACATGTGGAAAAAGACGAATATGACACATGGCCCAATCAAATGGTGACAAGCGTCAAGGTCAATATGGCACATAACGACTGTAAAATTCACAAATGAAGGTGACACATGGAAACCACTCAGCTAGTGCCATGTCAACAATGATGTCATCAAACAACGTCACTCTGCGAGTACATCCTTTGGGGATATCCATCTTCTTCAACTAGCTAAAATACCCAAAGCGTCAAAGGCTGAAGTTAACGCTGGTGATTGATATAAAACCCTCAGGAATGTTTTTTGACAACCGATCTATTATTGAATACAATATACACACTTCACAGAAATCTACTCCAGAAGAATTGGAATACTACAAATGTATGAGTCCTGAAACACCAAAGTCCCAAAGTATACGAGAACCATTCATCTCAAATGTGCAAATAAAAAATGACCGCCAATCTTGATAAGTGATTAAGCACCCGTTTGGCCTAGATCTTAGTCACTGCCTATGGTCATATGGAATAGAGGTCCTTAAAGTGTGTCTGTGTGAATTTTAACATACAAAGGAAGAATTTCTACTGTTAGGAAGAAACTTTGAACCAAAAAAGATCTGAATTTTGTCCTATTTGATATTAACTAATCACATACATCCGATGAATTGGAAAGCTAATCTCAAATCTCAAATAAGATCTATTGGAGAACTGGGGATGCAACAAAAGTTTAAGAATACAATAAAAATTCATGGGATCAAGTTAAAAGAAATCGATCCATACCCATGATCGATTTATGAAAATCCATCTTACTAAATTGAAAAAGATTTTACGTTAATGTGTGAATAATAATAGAGGGAGATATTAATTATAAATTGAAAGTCAAATGTTATCACTGTTAATTTAAATGAAGAGGTGCAATGGTCCAAACAAAGGGACATAATGCTTCAACGCTCACATCGGTTGGAATACTATATAGGCAAAAAAGAACGGTAAGAAAAAGTGTCATGCATTCCAGATAAAAGACCAAAAAGCAAAAGCAGAGTCCAAAGAAGAAGAACTGATGATACTCATGCAGCGAGGGTGGAAGGGAGGAGCAAGAAATGATTCACATCCTTTACTAAGTAAAGTGTGAATAAAAGGGATTTGGTTCTTCCTAGGGTTGGTTCCATAAATACAAGGGAGTTGGTGCTTCCCAGGGTTGGTGTCCTAAAGACAAGGGAGTTGGTACATCCTAGGATTGGTCCCCTGTAGAAGGGGATTTGTGTCTCCTAGAGTTGGTTCTCTAAAGCGATTAGTTTCCTTCACTATCTCAGATTATTCTTTATAAAAACTTGTAAATTGTTGTTAATTATACTTATATATTTGATTGTATATACAAGCCCATTGTTAATATTTGTGGTGATTAATAAAATAACAAAGTAATTGCTATTTTTTTTAAAATAGGTAATACTAATTCACCCCCCCCTCTCAGGACCAGAGGATCAAAAGCAAGATGCTCCAATGCATACCGACTCAGAGGAGGAGGAAGAAGAGACGCAGCCGCTGGAATGCAAGAAGTGGACATTGCCCATGTTCCTGCAACTTCTAGAGAAAGCTATGCTGACAGGTAAGGATGTCAATGACATCCTTAACGCATCATTCATAGCATAACCTTTAGTCAAGAAACCAAGAACCAGGCTATCCCCAATGAATATCTTGAACCCTCAGCCCATATCGTCAATCGTACCTCATACTCTAGCAACCCAGACCATCATTGAAATCCAATATGACCCTGAGTCAGATACCACTACATCCACCACCATTATCATCGAACAACCCCCATCACCCCCACAATCCCAATCGCCACTGCAAGAAACAACCACCCAACCCCAAACCATTGACCCGGAGCCTATGCAGTTGGATCCCCCTGAACTACCCGAATATATACTAGAACTCACTTATCTGAACCCTGAAGTACCAAGCCTGTTCATTGTTCTATTTGTGTTGATCTAGGACACTTCACCTTCGTCAGAGACTGATATTGTGCACATACCGCAAGCCCCAAGCCTGCAACACCCTCTCTCAATGATCAACATTGAGAGTGTCATCCAAAGAGGCATAACCACAGACACTGTGGTCCAGAAATAGGAGGAAGTGTTAGAGGTTCAGAAGGAACCTGAATCAACATTAGGACATAGTGAAACCTCATTGAAAGAAAAAATGGAGCTAGTACTCCAAAACCCACAACAGTGCGCAGAGATGGTGCATCTCTACTTGGAAAAAGCGGGGATATTCCCATTCGTTCCATCAGTGGTAAGGATGAGACTTGTGTAGCCGCCACAAGGTCCATCTATAGGGGAGGAAGAGGTGGAGACACCGTCAGAACATTTAACGGCCAATGGACTCCCACTACAGATCTGAGTACCCAGGGACGCCACTACTTCTTCTGGTGACCTCGCTCAATGGCCATCAATGCATCTAATTTGGATGATCAGAGCTTCAATTGATCAATTAGACTAGAGGCTCCAGCAAGCTGAACGAGACGCAAAATTTTTTGGGGAGGAAACACTCCTCGTGCAAGAACGTCGGACGCAGGAGGAGTATGCAAAGATCCAGGCGGAGCTGAAACTAGAAAGGGTCCAGGAAAATCTTGCAGAAGCCTGGCTAGTGACTTGAAAGAAAACACCACAACTACCTGAATCCAGTGCAACAGGAGAGATGGTATAGAAGATCAAGCTATTGCAGGGAGCATGGTCGGAGTTGGATATTCGTACTAAGAGCCTTGAAGTACAGTTGTGGAAGAGGCCAAAGGAAGTAGAACAATAGCCCCGTAAGCTTCAAGAACAAATTAAGAAAGTGGTGCTTGAAGGAAATAATGCAAGGGAAACCCTGCACAAGAAAATTGCAGAATGCACAAATATTTTCTGGGAAGTTGGTGACTGGATGGGGATAATTTCATGATGCAACCAGACCCTGGAGGACTTGCGCATGAAGATCCAGTCACTTAACGAGGAAGTTTCCATCGCCATGGATCCGCTGGAGTAGTAGGAAAAGTTCGATAAGATCCAGCAAGCAAACAATGTGTTGAATGCTCTATTTGAGGCACAATCAATAGCTAAGAAAGAGCTACAAGAGTTTTGACCGGTTTTTCATACAACCTATATGCAGATGCAACAAGTAGATGTTATAACTGACTCGGAGTGGAACTCTTTGGTCCCATCCAAACCTAAGGTATGCATTACAAATGTGACTCAACAATTATTGGATGAAGATTCACTCCTCGCCAGGAAGTGGCAGGACAAGGTCGTTAATTTCCAAGGGGTAAAGAAGAGATCCCTGGAATAAGTCTCAGAGTTGGGCCCTTCATTTGAAGAGATGGAAAAAGAAAGAACTCAAGCAAAATATGGGAGAAAAGAATATACATAAGACAAAGGAAAGAAACATGCCAAACCAAATATCACAGAAGAACCAAGGACTTGACTCGAGGGAGAGTCAAGGATTATGGTCGGAGCCTGTTGGGCCCTTCATTTTGTTGTTATAATTTGCACAAGGGATGATGCTACTCCAATTTTGGTTAAACAAAAGTTGCACAAGTCACAAAGGAGCGAGACACCATAACAAGTAAATAAATTGAAAACGATTGGAAGAAAGGACAAAGCAACACCAACATGGAGAAGAAGTTACAACAGAACAAGAACAAGAAATCATGCGAAGTCTCAAACCTGAAAATCCCAGTTATCTTATATATATGGGATGAATACGATTGCAAAGGGTTGGATTTTGATTGGAGTTTAGTTGGATTGTAGGTTGAATTATTGTTTGTTGTTTGCGGGTTATTTGTATTATTGTCCATTTTGGGTAGATGTTAGCTATGATTATAGAGTCTGGGTTCCAGAAACTAGACCAAGTCTGTAAAGAGTTATGTTCAAGTCGTGTTGGTAAAAGAGCAAGGGTTTTGGGTTAACCTTGTCTCTCAGTAATAGAGTTTTTGTTAAGCTTTAGCATGGCCAAGTTGTGTCTGTATCTGAGCAGAACATTATGTAATGGAGAAGAACCTTATGAAGCTAATACAAGGAGAGATTCAAATTTTGAAATTCCTGTTTCTGTTCAACTTCATATTGTCTTAATGATGTTTCATATTATCTTTATATCAGATCTGATTCATAGGATATAGTTATTTATGGATGCAACACAACTTTGTTTCCTTTAATATGAGTTGGGAATGTTTCCAGAGTTTTGAGTTTAATCTATCTTGCGCAAGACCACAAAGAGCATAAGACTGTATGGATTTGTCTAAGCATTCTTTTTACCCTTCCCTATTTTCTTTTTCTTGGTTGCACTTCGGGTGAGACTTCTTCCCTTCAAGGAAAATGAAAATTCCATCTCTCTAGACTACCTCAGTACCTTTTGTTGGTAACCTGAGAAGGACCCTAGTCTGATCAATTCCACGCCAACACTTTTCCTTTCCATGACATGCCTTGCATTGCCTTGAATTTTTATTGCCTTCCCTTTCCTTTCCTTTCCTTCCCTGCCATGCCATGCCATGGATTTCCTTTCAATGCCATTCCATGCCATGCATTTCCTTGCCTTGGATTTCCATGCCTTGCATTTCCTTTCCTTTCCATGCCATGACTTTCCTTTCCATGTCATGTCATGCCATGACTTGCATTGCGTTTCCTTGCCATGCCTTGC
>ML804781.1:225693-246557 GCA_009831015.1 Picea engelmannii
CCATTCCCTCCATCTCTGCCTGGAGTCTTGTCACCACCGCCTCCCTTATGCATTGAAGGGTTAGAGCCTTCACCCTGCGACATCATGTTCCGTTCCATCATGACCTTCATCATATCTCTCAACTGTATGATAGTCTTCCTGAAATCTTCTTCTTCAGTCGGAACATGTTCATGACCTTCTGCACTAGCCATGCTTGGTGAATGCCTCTCTGCAACTTGCGGTGAATGAAACTGCTTCCTCCTTGTCGGATAAGAACTTGGCTCCACAAGTTGACCTTCTCCTCATGTGAGTTTCAACCTTGTGAGCATCAGAAACAAAACTTTCAAACAATCAAGTCTTCAAAACCAGTGCTCTGATACCAACTTGATCTAAAATTGAAGAAGACTTCAAAAACTTGAATAATTATTGCAAGTGAAATGTTATGTGTTTAAAGCAACAGGATCAATTTGCAACACATAAATTAAGGATTACTTATGTAAATTACACATAAACAGCAACATAAACATTGAATATAAACACATGTGCACAACAATTGATAAAGGAGTTCACCCCTCTTCTGGGCTACATCTCCTGGTCCAACTTCCAATGGATCATTATTATTAATTTCTCAAAAAGTGCTCAAAAACATATCTTACAATGCTCAATCTGACAAACCGACTGCTCCAATGGCTTCCCAGCGTCCCAAAACCCCTGTCTAGGCTCTTTCGGCACCTCAATCGGTCGAAAAATGAGAAAGATAGGCCTCCTGGAAGTCTCCTTCTCCAAGCTTGTTGTCTCTGGTTCTACAATTCGCACCCTCCTTGAACGAACCTGGCTCACACACTCATTTAAGTGCAAATACCCAGCACCGGGCGCAACCGCGCCAACGGTGCAAACCGTAGGACGGTTAAGGGCGCGCCAGCCCCTAACCGCCTCGACACCTGGGCGTATGGCGCATGTGACCAAAGGCTGGGCAAAAAGGTGTTAGTTCGTTGAACCATGCCAACTGTATAACTCCCGCACTCCAACTTGGGGTTACGACCATAGTCCATGTTTCAAACCACGCGCACAAATATTACAACCGTGCACCATACATATACGGTGGTCACATGCATATCACATATGACCAACGGTCATATCAATTCTCGCGCCAACAACCATCGCTATATTATATGGTCATATGAGTTTAACTGAAACCACGGGTCGGGGCTTAAGCCCTGACGTGACCCTTCCCGCGCCAATGTAAACAATACGAATATAAATATATTCAAACACATATACCTATCAAGTGACAAGGTATGGCCCATTGGTCGGGCGGTTGTGCGAAGGCATTAGGTGTTGGGGAGGTCCGGGGGTCAAATCCCACGGACTCCCATATATTTTATATACAACCACATAACCAATTAATGAGGGGGACATGTGGCACCCATGGATTGGGCCACGTGTCCTCATATTACTTGCCACCAACCGGACATGTGTCACCACCCGATTCGCCAGCAACCAACCAATAAACAACTGCCACATCATCACCGTACGACCTGTACGGTCCTGCCACATCATCATATAGACTGTACGGACTGTACGGACAGGTACAGTCAGCATCCAAAAATTTTGCCTGTTTGGCTTGGTGAACAGATCGCGATATCTTCTCCATACGGACTCCGTTTGAGAAAGTAAATATATCGCCGGAATCAGGAAGACGAGACGAACGCAATGGCACTATTTTCGTCGCATTCCGAGCACTTTGAAAATTGAGCAAAATTTTGATCCCCTGATCACCTTACCTTGACTTGCCATGTCTTACGTTGCATTGCCTTTCCTTTCCTTGCCATGACATGCTTTGGATTTTCATTCCATGCCTTGTCATGCTATGCCATTCCATGCCTTTCCTTGCCATGCCATGCCATCCCTTGCCTTTCCTTCCCATGCCTTGCCTTGCCTTGCCATGCCATGCCATTGCATACCATGCCTTTCCTTGCCTTGACTTTCCATGTGTTGACAACAATTTCGGTCAACAGGACTTAACCAACAAAGAAGTTGTCAAGCTACTCTTTTTTTCACATTTACTTGAGAAATATTGTGTGCATCTCACTCAATGATTTCTACACATTCAATGATGACAAATATTTTGAAACTGTGATAAGTATTCGCTGCAATTGACATGGTCACTGGTCATCTTTTGTCTTGGATAGGTTCATCCTTCTACACATGGAAAAAAACATTAGAAAAAACATCACTATCAACATATAACATGGCAGAGAGAAACAAAATTTCTCTTAAAATTACTTGCATAGTGGAATCTTCATGAGCCATGAAGTATTGAAGAGACATATAGATCTTATTACAAGATACAAAGAGTATGCATACTTCTTTTATTAAAAGAACTTCATAAAGAAAAAGTTAACCTACATTATAGATATTATATTGTTTTATTAACAATATTAAAAGCTCATATACCATATGCAAAATGTTGCGGATATAACATGTGAGATTGATAAGATGCTAAATGGATATAGAGAAAATATCAAAGAAAAACATTGGCATAGATATACATATTATAAGTGAAGTTTAGTTATGGTATGAGTTTCCTGAACACTTTTTACCATATATTACAAAGGGCGCTTAAGGTTGGTATATTATATTTCAAAGACAAAAGTTATTACAAGACATTTTATATAAAGGTGGAGAAAACATATGGTGAAATGTTATGATGAAGGGCGTTATGAATTTGAGTGGGCATTTATAATTACATTTTCAATATACCATGATTTTGTCATCCACGTATGGTGGATATAAAGTTGCATGCATTCAATACGTGACATGAATTTCATCTGCTTAAGTTTGAATGTTATACATAGCAACATGACTGTTTTGTCATTTCGCTCAAAAAGATCAATACATTTGGGTTGATGCAAATATTATTTCACAGAAGATCAATACATTTGGGTTGATGCAAATATTATTTCACCTGGAAAATCCACGTTGACTTGGAAGTAGAGGAAAGGAAAATGAAGTGCAGAGATAATGATCATCAAAGGTGCAAGGCATTGTAGTATAGTATAGTGCAAGTCTGGCAGTGCTTTTATGATTAAAGTATTCGCGAAGAATATTTTTTTGCATTTCCACTATAAACTCATCAAAAGGAGTAAATGGTTTCTTCGAGAGTATCTGATCTCTCATAATTGATAGGATAATTTTTTCTAAATGGGATTGAATATAGTTCTTTGTTCGATAAGGATTATGGAGTAGTAGCAATTGTACATTTGACACCAGTGTGGGACATATGAAGGTACGTTATGCTACATGAGTTTCAATCATCCAAGTAAAAAAAATACATAGAGAAAATTATTGTGAGTAAAGGTATGCAGAGAACAAGTTAGGTTTTGCTTTGTTCATGATTCATAATGTGTTTTCAATAAGGACTTAATGAGGTTGTTGAGCAAGGATTGGCTTGTTCTTTGTAAAATAACAAGGAGGAGGGAAAATGGAGACTATGGCTTCATTGAGGTAACTGTACATTTAGCGTCTTGTTGTGTTTTGGGTTTTGGTTTATATAAGTATTGATCAGTTTGATATTATGCAGATTATTCTTTAGTGTATCTATCTTTGCCTCAACAACCTCTAACTTTTTCTTTCTTTTGTTGTTCGGATTTCTTAGGCCTAAAGTTTGTGGAATTATTATGCAGTGTTTATTTGAATAAAGACTATATTGAAAACTCTGAAATTATTGTGTTTTCTTTCTTTTTAAAAAATATACAACTTCTTTCATTCTTTTTATTTGTTAATTTGTAGTTATGTAACATTAATAAAAAACCCAATCAACACTTATCTATGCTTGACTTAAAAACTACAATATTCACAAGAGAATAAAATAACAAAAATAATTTATTTTGTTATTTTATTCTCTTGTGAATATTGTAGTTTATTTTTATTTTTTTAACCTAGTTTAGTTTTCTTTTTACATTTATTTAATTTTACTTAAAATAATCTTGTATATTTTCACTTACCTATGCTTGACTTAAAAACTACAATATTCACAAGAGAATAAAACAACAAAATTAATTTATTTTGTTATTTTATTCTCCTGTGAATATTGTAATATACTTTTTTTTAACCTAGTTTAGTTTTCTTTTTACATTTATTTAATTTTACTTAAACCAGTCTTGTATATTTTCTTTCTAACTTCGTTAGGTTTCCTTACTCCATTTTTATTTAATTTAATTTGTAATGATTTGTAACATTAAATATCTACTAACTCATCTTCATAATCAATATTTTTATACTTTCAGCCTTTAATTTCGGGTGATAACTTTGTAATTATTTTACTAATAAAACTTGTATTATAATTTTTTCATTTATTTTATTATGCAAGGTATAACATAACAACTAATTACAAAGTTATTCATAGCTAACTTAGTTGGATGGCTTAAGTAAATAACTTATTAGCATATATTGTAATTGCTTATTATCTTTACTCAATCAATCTTTCATTGGAAAGTTCAAATTCTCAATTATTTGCAAAGCTATTGGCACAATGTTTTCTCATTAATTTTGCTAACCTTGTCTATTTTTATTTCCCCCTATCTTGACGGTTTTGGAATCAACATCTTTTGGTGACCATATCGGGGAATTATCGTTCTATGGTTCTTCTCGAGTTAGGAATCATTCCTACATGTTATTTGTATTTTCTTTCTAGAATCAACATCTTTTGGTGACCATATCGGGGAATTATCGTTCTATGGTTATTCTCGATTAGGAATCATTCCTACATGTTATTTGTATTTTCTTTCTAGGTTTTCTGGGGAAAGATCTCTGAAAGGAATGCCCTCTTTTGAGGGAAATCCATCAATGATTTCATTGTCTTCTTCTATTCTATTGGGGTTCATGATGAGTATTCTCTTRCCAATCTATTTCCTCGTTCCCTCAAAGGAAAAGAGATGGATTGGTATGGGAGAATAATACATTATACAAATTTGACAGGGGTAAAGGTTTTTATTGAATTCATCACAAAATTCCCCCSTCCACCTATCTCTTATCTCTTTGAGTTTTCACYTGATGATCATAACCATATCATGGTKATCAATGACTCACCCTCTTCAAATACCATCATTTCTCAAACATAGGATCATTCTTATTATAATTCTTTATGACCAAAGGATTGTAAAGAGTCTTMTTCTCACCAACCACATCATGTTATTTCACATCGTGAAATCTATAYCTTCCCMTTCTCTAACTAGGACCTTGACTATGGGGGTGATGATGATCATATCATGTCACTCGATAATCACATTCCAAATCTCATTACTCTTGAAACTCATGAAAAAATTCAAACTCACAATTATCTTTTACCCCAAGCTTCCCAAGGAGAACCTGACCTTGATCTTTTTTCTTCCTCTTATGAAATTTTTTTGTTTGATAATGTCATCTATGGGTGCCGAGATCAAGATATTGAAGATCGTTATGATTCTATGGATTCCTCTCATGAGTCTATCTATAATTATTTTCATGAACATGATGTGAATCCCAACCTTTGCATGGCTTATACAAATCCACTTTTTCTTCAGAAGAGGAAGAGGGATCATACATCAATACACTAACTTATTCCACATGCATCATTTCCTTTGATATAAAGAATGATTTCAAGGGTTTTCCTGTTCATTTATAGTTGGCACATGATCGTTTCTATTGGGTTTTAACATGAACTTTACCCTCACCAAATATGCATGTTGTTTGGAAAGTTGGTGAGTGTTATTCACACAAAGTTAAGTATTTTTCAAATAAAATATTTCAAGACATAAATCTTTCAGGCAAAACAGATGATCTATTTCTCTATATCAAGCATCACCCAACCATTGCAGTACCATGATCGTTTCTATTGGTTTTTAACATGAACTTTACCCTCACCAAATATGCATGTTGGTTGGAAAGTTGGTGAGTGTTATTCACACAAAGTTAGGTATTTTTCGAATAAAATATTTCAAGACAAATCTTTCAGGCGAAACAGATGATTTATTTCTCTATATCAAGCATGCATCACCCAACCATTAAGTATTTATTTTCCTTTCCTGTAAATAAATTATTGTAAATAAATAAATATTATGGTTTGAGTGTTTTTGGCTTGTTTAGCTAGTTTCATTTCTTTTTTGGTTTTCATGCATTTCCTTTTTATTTTGAAAGATGGACTTGCCAAGGTGATGGTTGGTTATTTAACAAGGTACTGTATAATGACTAACTAGTTGACCAAGTTTTGGTGGAAAAAATGTTAATGGATGGACAGGATACCTTATGTGTTAGGGAGAAATTCTAATCCTAACCTATCATATGCTAACTTGAGCCATCTCTTCTTGACGAGTCATTTATTTCCTTCCCATTTCTTCTTGTTGACCAAGTTTTGGTGGAAAACATGTTAATGGATGGACAAGATACCTTATGTGTTAGAGAGAAATCCTAAGCCTAATCTATCATATGCTAACCTGAGCCATCTCAGCTTCTTGACGAGTCATTTAAGTCCATCCCATTTCTTCTTTCCATTTTCTCCATCCCCACCATCGTGAGAGAGATCTTTCATACACATGTCATGGATGTTTAGTGATACCCTTGGGTTTACCCTCCTGCACTTATTCCATGGAGTCCCGATCCATGAATCACTTGGCCTCCATCTTGTTCCCCCCTGTTGTATAATTTGGTCCACCTAACCCTATCGAACTCTTCTTGTCTCACATTGAGTCACCCTCAGTCTTATCATTACCTAACCATTCCCCTTTCCTTCAAATAATCAAAGGATCATAAGCTCATTGTTTCAAACTTACGCTACTAGAAGAAATGAACATATGTTGGTTGGCAGATGTTGACGACAATTTGCTCAAAAAGACTTAGCCGAAAAAGAAGTTTCCAGGCTACTCTTTTTTCCACATTTACTTGAGAAATATTGTGTGAATATCACTCAATGAACATATGTTGGTTGGCAGATGTTGACGACAATTTGGTCAACAAGACTTAGCCGAAAAAGAAGTTGTCAGGATACTCTTTTTTTCACATCTACTTAGAAATATTGTGTGCATATCACTCAAAGGTTGTCAGGTAAATTTTTTTATTGAATTCATCACAAAATTCCCCCCTCCACCTATCTCTTATCTCTTTGAATTTTCATTCATGGTGATAAATGACTCACCCTCTTCAAATACCATCATTTCTCAAACATAGGATCATTCTTATCATAATTCTTTATCACCAAAGGATTGTAAAGAGTCTTATTCTGACCAACCACATCATGTTATTTCACATCCTGAAATCTATACCTTCCCCTTCTCTAACTAGGACCTTGACTATGGGGGTGATTTTCATGAACATGATGCGAATCCAAACCTTGGTAGGGTTTATGCAAATCCACTATTTCAATCAGAAGAGGAAGAGGGATCATACATCAATACACTAACTTATTCCACATGCATCATTTCCTTTGATATAAAGAATGAGTTCAAGGGTTTTCCTATATATTCTAATCCTTTTTACTCTTCTTCAGAGCATGGTGATTCATTACTTGATCAGGAGATAGTAAACATTGACACTCTAATGCCTATCACTCAATCTGACCAGGACAATGCATAAAAAACATCTGGATAGTTGGCAGGTCTTGCAGTACCATGATCGTTTATATTGGGTTTTAACATGAACTTTACCCTCACAAATATGCATGTTGGTTGGCAAGTTGGTGAGTGTTCTTCACACACAATTGGGTATTTTTTGAATAAAATCTTTTAAGACATCAAACTTTCAGGCGAAACGGATGATCTATTTCTCTATACCAAGCATCACAACGGATGATCTATTTCTCTATACCAAGCATCACCCAATGTGACATTAAGTATTTATTTTCCTTTCCTATAAACAAATGATTGTAAATAAATAAAGATTATGGTTTGAGTGTTTTTGGCTTGTTTAGCTAGTTTCATTTCTTTTTTGGTTTTCATGCATTTCCTTTTTCTTTTGAAAGATGGACTTGCTAGGGTCATGGTTTGTTATTTAACAAGGTATTGTATAACTCTTCTTGATGAGTCATTTAATTCCTTCCCATTTATGACGAGTCATTTAATTCCTTCCCATTCATTCTTTCTTTTTTCTCCATCCCCACCATCCTGAGAGAGCTCTCGCATACACATGTCATGAATGTTTAGTGCTACCCTTGGGTTTACCCTCCTGCGCATGTCTATGACAGTTTTTAAGTTCTTGAATATTTTTGCATTTTCAAATGTATCAATTTTCTTATGTCCCATTTGATTATACAATAGGACCAAACCCCCTCACTCATACTTACCACTTTCCAGGAGTTATTCCATGGAGTCACGATCCATGAATCACTTAGCCTCCATCTTATTTCCTCCTCTAGTCCACCTAACCTTATCGACCTCTTCTTGTCTCATGTTGTATAATCTAGTCCACCTAACCCTATCGACCTCTTCTTGTCTCACATTGAGTCACCCCGAGTCTTATCATTACCTAACCATTCCCCTTTCCTTCAAATAATCAAAGGATCATAAGGTCATTGTTTCAAACTTGCACGCTGCTAGTTGGTTGGCAGATGTTAATGACAATTTGGTCAACAAGACTTAGCCGAAAAGGAAGTTTCCAGTCTACTCTTCTTTTTACATTTACTTGAGAAATATTGTGTGCATATCACTCAATAGTTTCTAAACATTCAATGATGAAAAATATTTAGAAACTATAATAAGTATTCGATGCAATTGACATGGTTGTTGGTCAACTTTTATCATGTACAATAGAAAGAAACATTAAAAAAAAACATTACTATCAACCTATGTTAAGAACTCATATACCATATGCACAACCTAAAAGGTTGTGGATATACCATGTGAGATTGATAAGATGCTAAATGGATATAGAGCAAATATCAAAAGAAAAACATTGACATAGATATAGATATTATAATTGAAGTTTAGTTATGGTATGAGTTTCCTAAAAACTTTTTACCTTATCATTTTAAAAGGCGTGGTACAAAGGGTGCTTAAGGTTGGTATATTATATTTCAAAGACAAAAGTTATTACAAGACTTTTTATATAAAAGTGGAGAAAATGTATAGTGAAATGGTATAATGTTATGATGAAGGGCTTTGTGAATTTGAGTGGGCATTTATAATCACATTTTCAATATATCATGATTTTGTCATCCACGTATGGTGGATATAAAGTTGCATACATTCAATACGTGACATGAATTTCATATTCTTAAGTTTGAATGTTATACATAACAACATGCATATTTTGTCATTTCGCTCAAGGAAGATCAATACATTTGGGTCGATGCAAATATTATTTCACATAGAAAATCCACGTCGACTTGGCAGTAGCACAAAGGAAAATGAAGTGTTATCAACTTCTACCCAGAGGTTGAAAGCTCTTGTCCCTGGTTGGTGTGTATCCAATATTTTTACTTTGCTTGCAAAGTCTTGTCATGGACTGAAACCTAACTGTGTTTATAGCGACTATCAAACATTTGAACAGTTAACACTTGTCGAGCAATAATCTTGAAGGTTTTTTATTGACTCTTAAAAAGGTCAGTAATTAAAATTTTGACGAAATAATATATGGATAAAAAATTATTATGTTATATAAACTTGTATATTGAATATAGTTCCAACAATTCGCACAACTCACCCAATTCGTTAAATTGAATCAAACCAACTCCAACCGTTTGGAACTTCTCATCAACTATATAAATAGGCTCTAGACAACAGCATTAAGGGGGAGAAAAAAGAGAAAAAAAATTATTTAGTTTGAGCTTATTGTGTCCAAGCTCTCATGGGTGTTTAAAGGCTTCAGAAAGTTTGTGGGATTATTTTATTTGAATAAAGACTATATTGGAGACTTTGCAATTGTTGTTTTTTTTTTCAATAAATATACAACATCTTTCATTCTTTTTGTTTGTTAATTTGTAGTTATATAACATAAATTTTGCAAAAAAAAACAAAAAAAAAAAACAATTAATACTTACCTAAGCTTGCCTTAAAAAATCTTCGCTATTTTTTTTCCTCGTAAATTAATTTTGTTATTTTATTCTCTTCTAAATATTGTAGTTTATTTTTTTTAAAACCTAGTTTGGTTTTTTTTTACATTTATTTAATTTTACTTAAACTAATCTTGTATATTTTCTTTCTAACCTAGCTCCATTTTTCTTTAATTTAATTTGTAATAATTTGTAACATTAACTATCTACTAACTCATCTTCATCATTAACTAATTGCAACCTTTAATTCCAGGTGAATAACTTTGTAATTATTTCACTAATAAAACTTGTATTATAATCTTTTCATTTATTTTATTATGTAAGTTATAACATAAAAATCTTATTAACTCAAAATCCATAAAAATCAAATATTATAAAATCATTAAAGGAATATCATGCTTAGATTTTTTATCTTAGAACAAGTTGGAAATGTAATGTTGTTTATTTGAGGCTATAAATTAAGGTGACAATCTCGCATATCTTGTTCTAGCTAGGATGGATTCAAATTTGAAGTGTTGTTTCTGGAACCTTGATGGTTTTGGAATCAATACCATCTCATGCCATGCCATGCCATGCTTTTCTTTTCCTTGTCGTTCCTTTCCTTTCCATGCCATGCCTTTCCTTTCCATGCCATGTCATGCCTTGCCTTTCCTTGCCATGCCTTGAATTTCCTTGCCATGTCAATCCTTTCCTTATCATACCATTTCATGCCATTCCTTTCCTTTAATTTCCATACCATTCTTTTCCATGCCATGCCATGCCTATTATTTCATTTCCTTTCCTTTCCATGCCATGTCTTTCCTTGGCTTTCCTTGCCATGCTATGTCATTCCATGTCTTTCCTTGCCATGCCATGTCATGCCATGCCTTGTATTGCCTTGCCTTTCCTTTCCATTCCATGCCTTGGTTTTCCTTGACTTTCCATTCCTTGACTTGGATTTCCTTGCCTTGCCATGCCATGTCTTTCATTTCCATTCCATTACATGCCATGCCTTGTCTTTCCTTGCTATGCCATGCCTTGCATTGTCTTTCCTTTCGATGCCATGCCTTGCATTGTCTTTCCTTGCCATGCCATGCCTTGATTTGTCATGCCATTCCATGCCATGCCTTGCATTTATTTTCCTAGCCATGCCATGCCATGCCATGCCTTGCCTTTCAATGCCATGCCATGCCTTGTCTTTCCTTTCCATACCATGCCATGCCTTTCCTTTCCTTTCCATACCATTCCATTCCATTCCATACCATCCCATGACTTTCCTTTCCTTGTATTGCCATCCCATGCCTTGTCTTGCCTTCTATATATGTGTCATAATAATAACCATACTCAATGTGACATCTACAACAACATGTGTTGAAAATTGTATTTATTCAAACATACCAAGGCTTGAATTTATGGAAGGATCTTTGGCCCAAGTTAAGTGCACTATGTACTATTGTGAATATCTCATACAATTATCTCTGTGTAATTTCAAGAAAATGCTTAATATTGGGTTCATGGTCCCTATATCCAATTCTCAATTTTAGTACATATTTTTGGTTGGAAGAAGTCCTAGTGTTATCATGCTAGAAATCCTGTACTAGTCCCTTAACTTCTCCAATAACTTCATGTCAGAATGAGGTAGCCTACCAGTGAAGTCCCACAAATCTGTTGGGCCACCTGTGTCTTGTGATCTTGCTAACAATTGATTGAGACAAGACACATCGAGCTGCATTGCGATATCTAGAATGAGATTTCTTACCAATGTTTTGAAAGCCATCCACAAGGTTTCTAAAAATATGATGACTTGTTTCTAAACTTTTGACTATTTTAATGCCTAAAATTCTCCTAACAACAGTCAAATTTCTACATTTTAACAAATCCAAAAATGATTGACATTTAGAGACAACGAATTTTGGTTCAAAATATTCTTTAATGATTTAATAAGAATGATAAAGAATAGTTTCAGTTAGGTAACTTACCTTCATGCTAGACCACCTTCATCCACCTAAATGTGTTTAGGAGTTATTCGCCACACATTGGTCAATCTAGGTAGGGCTGCACGATGAACCTATATTATGGCACTCTTGACCTCCCTGCTGTGGAGTTAACAACATTGTAGTTCTTTCTCCTTCAATCATCGGCGGATTAATTTTGGGAGTAGAGTGGACATGCCCACGACTAGTTTATGGAACGTCTGATTGTCCAAAAAGAGGTTGCACAATGAAAACTTCTTCACCAGAATGTTGTGCGCCAGTTTCCTTTCTAATTTCTTCCATTGTATAATCCAAGCAAATCCTCCATCATTTGGTCATCCAAAACAACTTGTCTTGATGAGATATTGATTAGAGGTACAATAGCAGTCTGAACTGGATTGGTTTCTACTAAACTCATGTGCCTTACTTGTGGTGATGGAGGGGAAACAACAACGACATCTATTCTGCTAAAAAATATATTTCTCTCTTTTGAAAGCCTATGCTTTGACATACATAACCTTTCCTTTTATCTTTTTCCATTTACCTTTTCAATGGGTTTTTCTTTCCTTGAGGATTTTATACCTCAATTCCATAGGGCCCCATGTTTAAAGAGAAAAATTGGCTTTCAAGCACACCACAACAAATTTGTGTTGATATTACATAAGAAGACACAACTAACAATTCCAATTGGACAAATTTGTCTCGGTATTACACAAGAAGACACAACTAACAATTCCAATTTCAATTGGACAAATTTTTCTTTGTATTAGATAAGAAGTCACAACTAACAATTACAATTATAATTGGACAAATTTGTCTTCCAATTCTTCCCACAATTGTCTTTCAATAGCACAAAATTGTTTATGAATTAAACAACAAGAAAAAAAGAACAAAAACATGTATGTTCTTGCTATTTTTGTGTGTAGATATTGAGCTTGTCCGATATTTTGAGATAGATGAGGTTGAAGAGTTTGCTTGGAACATAAAACTACCCAACAGGAATGCACACACATTCCTATAACGCATGCGCACTAAAGCATGTGCACATTCTAGGAACATGCATGCATTCCTGTTGGGCAGAGATGAGCACCAAACACACTCAACTCAAGTCACAAGAGTGTGTGCATGCTCTTAATGCAACGAATATAACATTTATTGTATACCAAACAACATTATGAATAAATATGTATAGGGGTTTGGGGACAACTAGGACCTAAGTGCTTAGGATTAAAAATGTTTTGAAGCATAGAGCAATGGTCATAGCAATGGTCAAGGAATTTAAAGTAGGGGATCATGTTTTCTTAAACTGTTCCAAGTTGGTAGCCAAATATTGTGGGCTGCTTGAAATCCTAGAGAGGATTCATCTAGTAGCATTTTGCTTACATTGCCTGCATCTATGTCTATACATAATGTATTTCATGTCTCATTGCTTAAGAAATATATACCTGATGCTAATCATGTTATTGATTATAATGTGATTGTGGAGCAAGAAAATGCTTTTCAGGTGCATCTGGTGCACATACTAGACTGAAAAAGAAAGTAGCTCCGTAATCGATCCATAAGTCTTGTAAAAGTCCAGTGGACTTGGTACAGTCCTGAGTACGCAACATGGGAGCATGAAGATGTTATGCGGGCAGAGTACCCACATCTTTTTGAAGATTTTGGAAATCTTGTTGTTGTTGTGTAAATAAGTTGCACTGAGGACAATGCAAAAATAAGGGGAGGGGATTGTAACACCGCAAGGCCAAGCCCTTGCTGAATTTTAATTATGTTTATAGGTTGGTGAGCCAAGTGTTTATAAGCTGGAAGACTTATGTGTTTATTAGGCCGAAGAGCCTAGATGCTTAAGGCCAATGAGCCTGATTTTGTATAGGTAGATACACACATCATTAATAAAATTACACTGCTGCGTGTAGACCGACCATAAAGAAATATTTATGGGGGACTAAGCTCCACTAGGTAGGGTAAGGGAAGGGGATAAGTGTCTAGGAATAGGGGCTAATCTAGAGGGCTTACCTCTAAAGGGATAATATTATATTATTGTTTCCAAAAGGCTAAGGTTGACATAATCTGTGTTGTCCTAAGTTCCCGGGGAAAGCAAATGAGTGTTAAGTGGATCTCATGCAGCTTTAGGAATACATGTGTCAACCTGGGTGCATGAAGTTTTAAGTGTGAAAGTCAGCTCGTTGGGGGTTTCCCTCGCCTTTCTCGCGAGCGTCTCCACTCTAAATTTTTTTCCATATTCACTGTTGGTCCTGAGATTAAACTTAAGGCTCAAAGAATAATGTCAGGCATCAAGAAATTTTAATAGAGTGTGTTTTTAAAGTGCTTTTTATATCGTAGTTATATGAGAAAAATTCCTTAATGAAATGAACAGTGTGGTAGCACAGAGGCCATATTTCGTGTTTGAGTCAAAATCGAAATATTGAATGGTGTGAGAGGAAACTACAAAACTTTGAAACAAAGCAAGGCATCAATTATAGAGGAGTATCACCTTGTTTCAGTAGAAGAAAGAAGATAGTGTAACCTTGAATAAAGTATAAAATACAGGAATCTACACAACAAGAAGGTCTTGATTTACTCACAGTAAATGCAGAGGAAAAACTGCTTACTTAATAAATTACTGATACAATCAGATTATAGTAGTGGTTGTACTAAGTTGAAATCAAACATTTAGCAAGGAAATCCTTAAAGAAATGTTGAGATACGGAAACAAAAGAAACACTTAACCCATATTTAACAAAACTTGGAATCTCTGTTTGCACTTGTATTAATACTCTATAAGGAGAGCTTTCTCTGTTACAATCAGCAAGAAGCAGCTTGAAATAAGACTTCAATCTATGTATTTATGCAAAATGGTCTCAACCCACAAACGGTTGGACTTCTCATAATTTTAAAATAGTAAATATTTTTGAATAAGATTACAACATGTAAAAGCCGAAAG
Source organism: Picea engelmannii (assembly GCA_009831015.1). Taxonomy (NCBI): domain Eukaryota; kingdom Viridiplantae; phylum Streptophyta; class Pinopsida; order Pinales; family Pinaceae; genus Picea; species Picea engelmannii. The sequence continues at coordinate 240,590 of ML804781.1, forward strand.
GTTACGTTAGCCATCTCCTCTATCTCTTCGTCTGCTGGTAGAGACATTTCTTTTTCTCATCCTTTAAACTGGAAACAACTTGCATCTGATATTGACATGTATGAGTAGTATGCACTTATTTTCTTACTTGATTCCAGGTGTGTTTGCTTTCCCATATTCGACACATTGGATGCATCTACTCACTAACTGTACCACCAACCCATAGGTTTAGTTGATTCATTTGCTTAAAAAATGTATAACTTCGTTTCTACCTGAGGAAACCTTTTCTGTATCTCTTTTTCTCCCAATTATGTGACCTGTAACTGCAAGCTTGGGTTTACTATCCATTTGTTTATTTGGATAAGATCAATTTGGTTCATTTGTTGAATGGTTGTCATGGATTCTTCTTTGCTTGTCGTAGAATTATATTGATTCTTTGCTATGTCAATCTGTCCCAGGGATTCACAGATAGTATTCCCTTCAACATCTAGTAGCCTTTTGTCTAGTGAAGATATTGCTTCTAGACAAGTTTCGTTTACGTCTCTGTCCAATCTTTTTCTTTGGAAAGATTTGTTTCCCAAGCCTTCAATATTATGTCACCTTTGGTTTGCTCAGAAAGAGATAGTCGAGGAACCTCTGATACATCATCTTTTGGTACTAGTAAGATAGCTTCCTGAAACTTGGCCCGAGCTGAACAGGATTATCTTTCTTTAATGTAAATATTCTTTAGCGAAAGGTCTACTACCCGGTAACAATTTTGGATGGCTTCCACTTTTGTAAAGAGATCCTGCTGGGATGATTCTAGATTTTCATGTACTTCCAGTGCTTGAGCCTGAAAAGATTCCATCTCTACTACTGTACCTTCAGTCAAGTCTATCTTGTCTTGAAGTTGCTTTATTAATTCTTCATGTTGATTGAACAATCCTCTATTGACCTGTGAATTTTGATAGAGCTCATCAAGGTTAGATTTCAGTTGTTGGATCTGATGTTTGTCATGGGCTCTGACTTGTTCAAACTCTTTGTTCATCTTATTTCTCACATCCCGTTCCATAGTCATTATCTGGTCTTGCAACTTCCCTACCAATAGGTTTCTCTGTTTCAGCTGCTCAACTAGATTTTCTACTAACCACTGATTGGCCATGGAAAAGGCACCTAATGAACTTTCCATTTCCTTAGCGAAATTTGACTCATCTCAGCCTTGTCCATCGTACACCATTCTCTGTCTTTTGACGATAGCACCATATTTTTGATGTGTTTCTCCCTTAACGATAGCCCTCCTCGTCTTGCTGAAAAAGAAGTCTGAAGGAGGCAGTTCTTTGGCTGAAATTGGGGTAAGATCATCTATAGAGATGACTTATAAATTGGGATTTCTGAAGCTTGAATGCAACGGTGTTAATGAAATAATGGGGCTACCTACCTCTGTGGATAGTTGTTTCTCTGCTGTGTTGATAATCGGTTTATCCGATGTAGACGACGACGTATCCTGTCCTCATTTCATAAAGGATTCGAGTTGAGCCTTGGCTTGAGGGCCTAGTGGGGTTGATACTGAAGCTTCCAATTTTTCAATTGAGACTTCAGTGTCTTTTGTATTTTCCTTAGTTTCCTTTTCTCCGGAGCTCCATGTCTCAAGACTAGGAGGTACAATCTCCTTTGTAGATGAAGGAGCTACTGACTCTCCCTGTAGTACCTTAGGCAAGCTATTTTGTCTATGCTTTTGGAAGCTGAAGACGCTGGCCTGTTGACCGATGACAGAGTTTGGACTCTGTCCAATACTTCTTCATATGATCTGGATCCCCTAAATATTTCATCCCGTGGGGAATTATCGTGCACATACCTTTTAAATTGTATTGAGTCAGGTGATTTTCCACGATCTTTTGTGGATCGTTCCTTTTAAACTCAATTTCAACTAACTGACATCTTTTAGAGTCATAGCCTCTATTTTAGAATGGCCGAAATCTAACAACGAGAACCTACCAACATGAAGAGGGAAGTTTGGCCATACCTTTTTTTGTGTCTCTTTCAATTCCTAGCTGATGCCCTCAATCACAGTCTGATAAGCCACTTCTCAACATACCAATCGATCTGGTAAAAACTTTGGGAGAGAATGGGGGGGAGCCAAACACCCGAAAACCCTGATGTAGGAAAAGTTTTCTTCGATGTACCAGTCTATTATTTGGCCCAGGTTTTCCATGATTCTTTCTGAAACTCTGGGAGGTGTGAAACCGTATAGAGAGATATGAATAGGCATCACTACGTAATGGAATATTTCATAGAAGAAATCTATGGATTTATCTTCCCATAGCTTGGAATAATAAAAATGGATGGGTTCAGCGTTGGTCGGGGTCCAACTCCATTTCATTAGAGGGAAAGGAGTCATAAATAAAATATCATCCATGATGTATGTGGACATACAGAAAGGGGCAGGTTTCCCTTTGGACTTTGCCAATTGGTACTCTATGATTTCCTTAGCCAGGTTGTCTGATAACATCTTGGCCCAGTTGAAAGAGTAGCCCTTGACCAGTTCATGTATAATTGGTACCGATGCCAATGGGAAATGAGAGAAGTCCATTTTCCCAAATATCCTACATAGCATCATAGCCACATAGATCATATGAGTTTCTAATGACTCTGTGGCATAAATGTCATGAGTGTCAGCTCTGAATTTCTCTGGTGCCCCCACCAGTCCTTGATTAAATCAAGGTAGTTTTTACCATATTTATTACACTCATGTTTCTAAAACTCCATTATGAATGCAACATTGTAGTTATATTTAAAATTGGGGGATAGTTTATACATTACTTGTATGTGCTCTGGCCGAAAAGACCCAACAACAACCTTATGTGAGTGGCAAATGCTCCTGGTTGAAATGTCGACGTTTTCCAGGACCCATCCTATCATGTCGTTATACGACATGAACCTCGGTCGCACTGCTATTTTGTGTAGCCCTGATTGAGCTATGTCCTTGACTTTGGTTTCCTGAGTTTCTATTACTTCATCGCCTGAATCGTCTGGGAAATTTATGAGATCATGTTCTAGAATATCGAACACTTGTGTCCAATATTTCACAGTGTCAATGGTCCTCTCTGAGGTATCTGACAAAACATCTATATTTGGATTTGTGTTCTCAATAGCTGCTTTAGCCATCGTGGTGCCATGATATTGATGAAATTGAAATGGGGCTACCTGTTACAGGGAAATACGTGAGCTTTCTCAATTGGATAAAACTTTATATTCTGCGAGAACGAAAATGGAACTCAAAATCAAATATTATTATTCACCTGAAGTGTGATGATCTGAGAGTACCTTTACTGACAATCTATAGGCGGTGATATGCAATCTGTATTGGAATCGTTGTCGTTGATTTGTGATTATTGCCATTAATATTGGTGGTTCGCGTTCGGGGACTTGGATGAAATAGGTTTGAAAATTCCTGAATCGCAAATTCATGAAAGATTAATTTGAGAGATAATATTGTTTAAAACATTAATTAATCGTGTTTAAATTTAAGTGTTTTTGGGTATCCAGACTTCGAGATTTTTAACAGTAGCTCGAGATGGAATCCCCGAAACCTGGAACTGTGAAATGATTAATTGTTGGAAAATCATTTTTTAGCTTTAATTAACCCCATTTAAATTTGAAGTGTTTCGGAAGTTTGGACTTCAGAGACTTCAAGATTGGATGCATGATACATGTTCGAACTTCCAAAGTGAGAAGTTATTAACTGTCTTTTAACCAAGATTAACTTAACTGATTAAGATTTAATATTTTGGGATTTTGTTTTTGCATGGATTTGCAATTTAGCTCGTCATTATATTTTCGAAGGGCCACTACCCGGTAGTGAGGTGTCGAGGGTGATGTCATTTTAGATGATGTGTCAAGACCAGGGGGTGTCACGTGTTACTTAGATTCGTACGAATCTCCAGAGGAAAAAAGTAGAAAATGGATGCCACGTGTCAACCTAGGGAATATTCGAAAGATACACATGTATTATGCCTTGTGTCCTTCGAAAGTTTATGAAAGATTGATAACATATTCTTTCGAATTTTGGGGTTTTTAAAGTTATGACTTGTCGAAATGCCTGAAGTGTGAAACTTCGAAGAGACCTTTTAGTGATTTGGATATTTAATAGTCAGGAAACTCCACCACTCCAAAGAGCTTAGTATCATCAGATCAACTGAGGAAATCCCTCAATGACGAATATTGCATGTGCCTTGTTACGATTTAACTAGAGATGTTTTTGTTTTAAAGCTCAAAGTTAGAGGATTATAAATGTTCCAACATTGGCTCCATCTGGGGATCGCACCTCCATGCGAGGCATGGAAGAACGGTAGACCAAGTGCCTTTATTGGGTGAATTGAGTCATCACTATATTTCTAGTAAACACCTTTGGGGAAAAAGTCATTCAGAGAAAAATCGGATTTCAGCTGAGTCTCAGAAAACCTTCGAAACATAATCAATTATTTATCTCAAGTTAGGCTATTGATATGTTTCCTTTTCCTGAAACTGAGTTTAGATTTGCTCAAGATAATCGATTTTTTATTTATTGAACTATTAGACTTTAGTCGATTTCGTTCGCATCAAGGCAAAGTAAATTTAAATGATTTATTCAGGGAATCCTTTGTCGGTTTAGAATGTAAATATTACCGGAAAGATAACTAGTCACTAGAGTATTTTTATACATGTATGACAATCTTACATGTATGATAGATATTGCCTCACTTCCAGCGAGCTTGTTCAGTACCCCGGTGAAGTTATCTACATCTCCCATTGAATTTTCTTTCACCACTTCAATTAGCAATTTTGCATTTTATTTGAGATGAGGGCACTCATTACATGAATTTCCTTTCATCATCTCTTTTGGAAAAAATGGGGGCAATCGATTTACAAATTTCCTTTCACCATCTAGCTTATATTTGTTTTTTATATTTTTGAAGTGGGGGAAATCAATTTGTATATACCATACAGGGATGATATTTGCTTAAGATTTGACTATGAAGGTCTGTCAATAGTTTTTTATTGTACTCTGAGATAAATCTCTCCCAATCTTCAATACATATATTCCTATAGGGAATATATTATGGGGAATTTTTTATTTTCCCGGGATTTTCCTTGATTGAACTAATTAGTTTAAAATTGTTAGAAGAGATAAAGCTATTAGGATTAGCCTAGACATACTTTCTTTCAGTTAAAATAAGAGGAACTTAAAGATTCTCGCCTAATCTTGTTTTGAAGATATGCTTTTGAGATTTCCGAGTCAAGGATAAATTCTTTCTTTCTATGAAGATTTAAGGCCAGACAATGAAAATCAAGATAGAGTGAAAGCTCGAAGATATGAAAATGAAAACAAACCGAGGAGTCATAGGGTTTGAAAAAGGATTTCATTTCCACATAAGTTCACTTCTTGATTATCAAGCTTCTATTTTATTCTTATTTTCTTTTCTTTTTAATTTCATTTTTGTTTTATTTTCATTTGATTTAGAAATCTAGAGATTTATATCTTTCTGATCTTTTATCAGGTGATTATATTTACATGAGTAGAACCTTGTTAATATCTGATAAGATCTGTTTTTTAGCATTTTAGTTTGAACAATAAGCATAGAAATTCATACCTCGGATTTCATTTATATTTTCAACCAAACAAAACATTAATTCATCACTTGTTTTGAGAGAAACAAATATTCTGAAAACTGAGCATTGGATTTTGATACCTATTTATTTTTCTTTTGATAATAAGTATTTTGCAAGAGTATAAGAAGAAATAATTAGAGAATTCCGTAGAATAGAAATGATGTGTAGTACATATATTTTTATATTTTGTTTTTATGATATCGAATGAAATTTGGTTTATTTACAAAAAAGTAAAATTCAGATACTCTACAAAAGAAAATGAAATTGCAAATTTAAACAAGAAACCAAACCGACATATACAATGGCAATGTGAAACATGATTATTTCATAAAATGTTTTAGATAACGCCCGTTGATAGGGG
>ML804781.1:260197-299842 GCA_009831015.1 Picea engelmannii
ATTAACTAATTGCAACCTTTAATTCCAGGTGAATAACTTTGTAATTATTTCACTAATAAAACTTGTATTATAATCTTTTCATTTATTTTATTATGTAAGTTATAACATAAAAATCTTATTAACTCAAAATCCATAAAAATCAAATATTATAAAATCATTAAAGGAATATCATGCTTAGATTTTTTATCTTAGAACAAGTTGGAAATGTAATGTTGTTTATTTGAGGCTATAAATTAAGGTGACAATCTCGCATATCTTGTTCTAGCTAGGATGGATTCAAATTTGAAGTGTTGTTTCTGGAACCTTGATGGTTTTGGAATCAATACCATCTCATGCCATGCCATGCCATGCTTTTCTTTTCCTTGTCGTTCCTTTCCTTTCCATGCCATGCCTTTCCTTTCCATGCCATGTCATGCCTTGCCTTTCCTTGCCATGCCTTGAATTTCCTTGCCATGTCAATCCTTTCCTTATCATACCATTTCATGCCATTCCTTTCCTTTAATTTCCATACCATTCTTTTCCATGCCATGCCATGCCTATTATTTCATTTCCTTTCCTTTCCATGCCATGTCTTTCCTTGGCTTTCCTTGCCATGCTATGTCATTCCATGTCTTTCCTTGCCATGCCATGTCATGCCATGCCTTGTATTGCCTTGCCTTTCCTTTCCATTCCATGCCTTGGTTTTCCTTGACTTTCCATTCCTTGACTTGGATTTCCTTGCCTTGCCATGCCATGTCTTTCATTTCCATTCCATTACATGCCATGCCTTGTCTTTCCTTGCTATGCCATGCCTTGCATTGTCTTTCCTTTCGATGCCATGCCTTGCATTGTCTTTCCTTGCCATGCCATGCCTTGATTTGTCATGCCATTCCATGCCATGCCTTGCATTTATTTTCCTAGCCATGCCATGCCATGCCATGCCTTGCCTTTCAATGCCATGCCATGCCTTGTCTTTCCTTTCCATACCATGCCATGCCTTTCCTTTCCTTTCCATACCATTCCATTCCATTCCATACCATCCCATGACTTTCCTTTCCTTGTATTGCCATCCCATGCCTTGTCTTGCCTTCTATATATGTGTCATAATAATAACCATACTCAATGTGACATCTACAACAACATGTGTTGAAAATTGTATTTATTCAAACATACCAAGGCTTGAATTTATGGAAGGATCTTTGGCCCAAGTTAAGTGCACTATGTACTATTGTGAATATCTCATACAATTATCTCTGTGTAATTTCAAGAAAATGCTTAATATTGGGTTCATGGTCCCTATATCCAATTCTCAATTTTAGTACATATTTTTGGTTGGAAGAAGTCCTAGTGTTATCATGCTAGAAATCCTGTACTAGTCCCTTAACTTCTCCAATAACTTCATGTCAGAATGAGGTAGCCTACCAGTGAAGTCCCACAAATCTGTTGGGCCACCTGTGTCTTGTGATCTTGCTAACAATTGATTGAGACAAGACACATCGAGCTGCATTGCGATATCTAGAATGAGATTTCTTACCAATGTTTTGAAAGCCATCCACAAGGTTTCTAAAAATATGATGACTTGTTTCTAAACTTTTGACTATTTTAATGCCTAAAATTCTCCTAACAACAGTCAAATTTCTACATTTTAACAAATCCAAAAATGATTGACATTTAGAGACAACGAATTTTGGTTCAAAATATTCTTTAATGATTTAATAAGAATGATAAAGAATAGTTTCAGTTAGGTAACTTACCTTCATGCTAGACCACCTTCATCCACCTAAATGTGTTTAGGAGTTATTCGCCACACATTGGTCAATCTAGGTAGGGCTGCACGATGAACCTATATTATGGCACTCTTGACCTCCCTGCTGTGGAGTTAACAACATTGTAGTTCTTTCTCCTTCAATCATCGGCGGATTAATTTTGGGAGTAGAGTGGACATGCCCACGACTAGTTTATGGAACGTCTGATTGTCCAAAAAGAGGTTGCACAATGAAAACTTCTTCACCAGAATGTTGTGCGCCAGTTTCCTTTCTAATTTCTTCCATTGTATAATCCAAGCAAATCCTCCATCATTTGGTCATCCAAAACAACTTGTCTTGATGAGATATTGATTAGAGGTACAATAGCAGTCTGAACTGGATTGGTTTCTACTAAACTCATGTGCCTTACTTGTGGTGATGGAGGGGAAACAACAACGACATCTATTCTGCTAAAAAATATATTTCTCTCTTTTGAAAGCCTATGCTTTGACATACATAACCTTTCCTTTTATCTTTTTCCATTTACCTTTTCAATGGGTTTTTCTTTCCTTGAGGATTTTATACCTCAATTCCATAGGGCCCCATGTTTAAAGAGAAAAATTGGCTTTCAAGCACACCACAACAAATTTGTGTTGATATTACATAAGAAGACACAACTAACAATTCCAATTGGACAAATTTGTCTCGGTATTACACAAGAAGACACAACTAACAATTCCAATTTCAATTGGACAAATTTTTCTTTGTATTAGATAAGAAGTCACAACTAACAATTACAATTATAATTGGACAAATTTGTCTTCCAATTCTTCCCACAATTGTCTTTCAATAGCACAAAATTGTTTATGAATTAAACAACAAGAAAAAAAGAACAAAAACATGTATGTTCTTGCTATTTTTGTGTGTAGATATTGAGCTTGTCCGATATTTTGAGATAGATGAGGTTGAAGAGTTTGCTTGGAACATAAAACTACCCAACAGGAATGCACACACATTCCTATAACGCATGCGCACTAAAGCATGTGCACATTCTAGGAACATGCATGCATTCCTGTTGGGCAGAGATGAGCACCAAACACACTCAACTCAAGTCACAAGAGTGTGTGCATGCTCTTAATGCAACGAATATAACATTTATTGTATACCAAACAACATTATGAATAAATATGTATAGGGGTTTGGGGACAACTAGGACCTAAGTGCTTAGGATTAAAAATGTTTTGAAGCATAGAGCAATGGTCATAGCAATGGTCAAGGAATTTAAAGTAGGGGATCATGTTTTCTTAAACTGTTCCAAGTTGGTAGCCAAATATTGTGGGCTGCTTGAAATCCTAGAGAGGATTCATCTAGTAGCATTTTGCTTACATTGCCTGCATCTATGTCTATACATAATGTATTTCATGTCTCATTGCTTAAGAAATATATACCTGATGCTAATCATGTTATTGATTATAATGTGATTGTGGAGCAAGAAAATGCTTTTCAGGTGCATCTGGTGCACATACTAGACTGAAAAAGAAAGTAGCTCCGTAATCGATCCATAAGTCTTGTAAAAGTCCAGTGGACTTGGTACAGTCCTGAGTACGCAACATGGGAGCATGAAGATGTTATGCGGGCAGAGTACCCACATCTTTTTGAAGATTTTGGAAATCTTGTTGTTGTTGTGTAAATAAGTTGCACTGAGGACAATGCAAAAATAAGGGGAGGGGATTGTAACACCGCAAGGCCAAGCCCTTGCTGAATTTTAATTATGTTTATAGGTTGGTGAGCCAAGTGTTTATAAGCTGGAAGACTTATGTGTTTATTAGGCCGAAGAGCCTAGATGCTTAAGGCCAATGAGCCTGATTTTGTATAGGTAGATACACACATCATTAATAAAATTACACTGCTGCGTGTAGACCGACCATAAAGAAATATTTATGGGGGACTAAGCTCCACTAGGTAGGGTAAGGGAAGGGGATAAGTGTCTAGGAATAGGGGCTAATCTAGAGGGCTTACCTCTAAAGGGATAATATTATATTATTGTTTCCAAAAGGCTAAGGTTGACATAATCTGTGTTGTCCTAAGTTCCCGGGGAAAGCAAATGAGTGTTAAGTGGATCTCATGCAGCTTTAGGAATACATGTGTCAACCTGGGTGCATGAAGTTTTAAGTGTGAAAGTCAGCTCGTTGGGGGTTTCCCTCGCCTTTCTCGCGAGCGTCTCCACTCTAAATTTTTTTCCATATTCACTGTTGGTCCTGAGATTAAACTTAAGGCTCAAAGAATAATGTCAGGCATCAAGAAATTTTAATAGAGTGTGTTTTTAAAGTGCTTTTTATATCGTAGTTATATGAGAAAAATTCCTTAATGAAATGAACAGTGTGGTAGCACAGAGGCCATATTTCGTGTTTGAGTCAAAATCGAAATATTGAATGGTGTGAGAGGAAACTACAAAACTTTGAAACAAAGCAAGGCATCAATTATAGAGGAGTATCACCTTGTTTCAGTAGAAGAAAGAAGATAGTGTAACCTTGAATAAAGTATAAAATACAGGAATCTACACAACAAGAAGGTCTTGATTTACTCACAGTAAATGCAGAGGAAAAACTGCTTACTTAATAAATTACTGATACAATCAGATTATAGTAGTGGTTGTACTAAGTTGAAATCAAACATTTAGCAAGGAAATCCTTAAAGAAATGTTGAGATACGGAAACAAAAGAAACACTTAACCCATATTTAACAAAACTTGGAATCTCTGTTTGCACTTGTATTAATACTCTATAAGGAGAGCTTTCTCTGTTACAATCAGCAAGAAGCAGCTTGAAATAAGACTTCAATCTATGTATTTATGCAAAATGGTCTCAACCCACAAACGGTTGGACTTCTCATAATTTTAAAATAGTAAATATTTTTGAATAAGATTACAACATGTAAAAGCCGAAAGGTTACGTTAGCCATCTCCTCTATCTCTTCGTCTGCTGGTAGAGACATTTCTTTTTCTCATCCTTTAAACTGGAAACAACTTGCATCTGATATTGACATGTATGAGTAGTATGCACTTATTTTCTTACTTGATTCCAGGTGTGTTTGCTTTCCCATATTCGACACATTGGATGCATCTACTCACTAACTGTACCACCAACCCATAGGTTTAGTTGATTCATTTGCTTAAAAAATGTATAACTTCGTTTCTACCTGAGGAAACCTTTTCTGTATCTCTTTTTCTCCCAATTATGTGACCTGTAACTGCAAGCTTGGGTTTACTATCCATTTGTTTATTTGGATAAGATCAATTTGGTTCATTTGTTGAATGGTTGTCATGGATTCTTCTTTGCTTGTCGTAGAATTATATTGATTCTTTGCTATGTCAATCTGTCCCAGGGATTCACAGATAGTATTCCCTTCAACATCTAGTAGCCTTTTGTCTAGTGAAGATATTGCTTCTAGACAAGTTTCGTTTACGTCTCTGTCCAATCTTTTTCTTTGGAAAGATTTGTTTCCCAAGCCTTCAATATTATGTCACCTTTGGTTTGCTCAGAAAGAGATAGTCGAGGAACCTCTGATACATCATCTTTTGGTACTAGTAAGATAGCTTCCTGAAACTTGGCCCGAGCTGAACAGGATTATCTTTCTTTAATGTAAATATTCTTTAGCGAAAGGTCTACTACCCGGTAACAATTTTGGATGGCTTCCACTTTTGTAAAGAGATCCTGCTGGGATGATTCTAGATTTTCATGTACTTCCAGTGCTTGAGCCTGAAAAGATTCCATCTCTACTACTGTACCTTCAGTCAAGTCTATCTTGTCTTGAAGTTGCTTTATTAATTCTTCATGTTGATTGAACAATCCTCTATTGACCTGTGAATTTTGATAGAGCTCATCAAGGTTAGATTTCAGTTGTTGGATCTGATGTTTGTCATGGGCTCTGACTTGTTCAAACTCTTTGTTCATCTTATTTCTCACATCCCGTTCCATAGTCATTATCTGGTCTTGCAACTTCCCTACCAATAGGTTTCTCTGTTTCAGCTGCTCAACTAGATTTTCTACTAACCACTGATTGGCCATGGAAAAGGCACCTAATGAACTTTCCATTTCCTTAGCGAAATTTGACTCATCTCAGCCTTGTCCATCGTACACCATTCTCTGTCTTTTGACGATAGCACCATATTTTTGATGTGTTTCTCCCTTAACGATAGCCCTCCTCGTCTTGCTGAAAAAGAAGTCTGAAGGAGGCAGTTCTTTGGCTGAAATTGGGGTAAGATCATCTATAGAGATGACTTATAAATTGGGATTTCTGAAGCTTGAATGCAACGGTGTTAATGAAATAATGGGGCTACCTACCTCTGTGGATAGTTGTTTCTCTGCTGTGTTGATAATCGGTTTATCCGATGTAGACGACGACGTATCCTGTCCTCATTTCATAAAGGATTCGAGTTGAGCCTTGGCTTGAGGGCCTAGTGGGGTTGATACTGAAGCTTCCAATTTTTCAATTGAGACTTCAGTGTCTTTTGTATTTTCCTTAGTTTCCTTTTCTCCGGAGCTCCATGTCTCAAGACTAGGAGGTACAATCTCCTTTGTAGATGAAGGAGCTACTGACTCTCCCTGTAGTACCTTAGGCAAGCTATTTTGTCTATGCTTTTGGAAGCTGAAGACGCTGGCCTGTTGACCGATGACAGAGTTTGGACTCTGTCCAATACTTCTTCATATGATCTGGATCCCCTAAATATTTCATCCCGTGGGGAATTATCGTGCACATACCTTTTAAATTGTATTGAGTCAGGTGATTTTCCACGATCTTTTGTGGATCGTTCCTTTTAAACTCAATTTCAACTAACTGACATCTTTTAGAGTCATAGCCTCTATTTTAGAATGGCCGAAATCTAACAACGAGAACCTACCAACATGAAGAGGGAAGTTTGGCCATACCTTTTTTTGTGTCTCTTTCAATTCCTAGCTGATGCCCTCAATCACAGTCTGATAAGCCACTTCTCAACATACCAATCGATCTGGTAAAAACTTTGGGAGAGAATGGGGGGGAGCCAAACACCCGAAAACCCTGATGTAGGAAAAGTTTTCTTCGATGTACCAGTCTATTATTTGGCCCAGGTTTTCCATGATTCTTTCTGAAACTCTGGGAGGTGTGAAACCGTATAGAGAGATATGAATAGGCATCACTACGTAATGGAATATTTCATAGAAGAAATCTATGGATTTATCTTCCCATAGCTTGGAATAATAAAAATGGATGGGTTCAGCGTTGGTCGGGGTCCAACTCCATTTCATTAGAGGGAAAGGAGTCATAAATAAAATATCATCCATGATGTATGTGGACATACAGAAAGGGGCAGGTTTCCCTTTGGACTTTGCCAATTGGTACTCTATGATTTCCTTAGCCAGGTTGTCTGATAACATCTTGGCCCAGTTGAAAGAGTAGCCCTTGACCAGTTCATGTATAATTGGTACCGATGCCAATGGGAAATGAGAGAAGTCCATTTTCCCAAATATCCTACATAGCATCATAGCCACATAGATCATATGAGTTTCTAATGACTCTGTGGCATAAATGTCATGAGTGTCAGCTCTGAATTTCTCTGGTGCCCCCACCAGTCCTTGATTAAATCAAGGTAGTTTTTACCATATTTATTACACTCATGTTTCTAAAACTCCATTATGAATGCAACATTGTAGTTATATTTAAAATTGGGGGATAGTTTATACATTACTTGTATGTGCTCTGGCCGAAAAGACCCAACAACAACCTTATGTGAGTGGCAAATGCTCCTGGTTGAAATGTCGACGTTTTCCAGGACCCATCCTATCATGTCGTTATACGACATGAACCTCGGTCGCACTGCTATTTTGTGTAGCCCTGATTGAGCTATGTCCTTGACTTTGGTTTCCTGAGTTTCTATTACTTCATCGCCTGAATCGTCTGGGAAATTTATGAGATCATGTTCTAGAATATCGAACACTTGTGTCCAATATTTCACAGTGTCAATGGTCCTCTCTGAGGTATCTGACAAAACATCTATATTTGGATTTGTGTTCTCAATAGCTGCTTTAGCCATCGTGGTGCCATGATATTGATGAAATTGAAATGGGGCTACCTGTTACAGGGAAATACGTGAGCTTTCTCAATTGGATAAAACTTTATATTCTGCGAGAACGAAAATGGAACTCAAAATCAAATATTATTATTCACCTGAAGTGTGATGATCTGAGAGTACCTTTACTGACAATCTATAGGCGGTGATATGCAATCTGTATTGGAATCGTTGTCGTTGATTTGTGATTATTGCCATTAATATTGGTGGTTCGCGTTCGGGGACTTGGATGAAATAGGTTTGAAAATTCCTGAATCGCAAATTCATGAAAGATTAATTTGAGAGATAATATTGTTTAAAACATTAATTAATCGTGTTTAAATTTAAGTGTTTTTGGGTATCCAGACTTCGAGATTTTTAACAGTAGCTCGAGATGGAATCCCCGAAACCTGGAACTGTGAAATGATTAATTGTTGGAAAATCATTTTTTAGCTTTAATTAACCCCATTTAAATTTGAAGTGTTTCGGAAGTTTGGACTTCAGAGACTTCAAGATTGGATGCATGATACATGTTCGAACTTCCAAAGTGAGAAGTTATTAACTGTCTTTTAACCAAGATTAACTTAACTGATTAAGATTTAATATTTTGGGATTTTGTTTTTGCATGGATTTGCAATTTAGCTCGTCATTATATTTTCGAAGGGCCACTACCCGGTAGTGAGGTGTCGAGGGTGATGTCATTTTAGATGATGTGTCAAGACCAGGGGGTGTCACGTGTTACTTAGATTCGTACGAATCTCCAGAGGAAAAAAGTAGAAAATGGATGCCACGTGTCAACCTAGGGAATATTCGAAAGATACACATGTATTATGCCTTGTGTCCTTCGAAAGTTTATGAAAGATTGATAACATATTCTTTCGAATTTTGGGGTTTTTAAAGTTATGACTTGTCGAAATGCCTGAAGTGTGAAACTTCGAAGAGACCTTTTAGTGATTTGGATATTTAATAGTCAGGAAACTCCACCACTCCAAAGAGCTTAGTATCATCAGATCAACTGAGGAAATCCCTCAATGACGAATATTGCATGTGCCTTGTTACGATTTAACTAGAGATGTTTTTGTTTTAAAGCTCAAAGTTAGAGGATTATAAATGTTCCAACATTGGCTCCATCTGGGGATCGCACCTCCATGCGAGGCATGGAAGAACGGTAGACCAAGTGCCTTTATTGGGTGAATTGAGTCATCACTATATTTCTAGTAAACACCTTTGGGGAAAAAGTCATTCAGAGAAAAATCGGATTTCAGCTGAGTCTCAGAAAACCTTCGAAACATAATCAATTATTTATCTCAAGTTAGGCTATTGATATGTTTCCTTTTCCTGAAACTGAGTTTAGATTTGCTCAAGATAATCGATTTTTTATTTATTGAACTATTAGACTTTAGTCGATTTCGTTCGCATCAAGGCAAAGTAAATTTAAATGATTTATTCAGGGAATCCTTTGTCGGTTTAGAATGTAAATATTACCGGAAAGATAACTAGTCACTAGAGTATTTTTATACATGTATGACAATCTTACATGTATGATAGATATTGCCTCACTTCCAGCGAGCTTGTTCAGTACCCCGGTGAAGTTATCTACATCTCCCATTGAATTTTCTTTCACCACTTCAATTAGCAATTTTGCATTTTATTTGAGATGAGGGCACTCATTACATGAATTTCCTTTCATCATCTCTTTTGGAAAAAATGGGGGCAATCGATTTACAAATTTCCTTTCACCATCTAGCTTATATTTGTTTTTTATATTTTTGAAGTGGGGGAAATCAATTTGTATATACCATACAGGGATGATATTTGCTTAAGATTTGACTATGAAGGTCTGTCAATAGTTTTTTATTGTACTCTGAGATAAATCTCTCCCAATCTTCAATACATATATTCCTATAGGGAATATATTATGGGGAATTTTTTATTTTCCCGGGATTTTCCTTGATTGAACTAATTAGTTTAAAATTGTTAGAAGAGATAAAGCTATTAGGATTAGCCTAGACATACTTTCTTTCAGTTAAAATAAGAGGAACTTAAAGATTCTCGCCTAATCTTGTTTTGAAGATATGCTTTTGAGATTTCCGAGTCAAGGATAAATTCTTTCTTTCTATGAAGATTTAAGGCCAGACAATGAAAATCAAGATAGAGTGAAAGCTCGAAGATATGAAAATGAAAACAAACCGAGGAGTCATAGGGTTTGAAAAAGGATTTCATTTCCACATAAGTTCACTTCTTGATTATCAAGCTTCTATTTTATTCTTATTTTCTTTTCTTTTTAATTTCATTTTTGTTTTATTTTCATTTGATTTAGAAATCTAGAGATTTATATCTTTCTGATCTTTTATCAGGTGATTATATTTACATGAGTAGAACCTTGTTAATATCTGATAAGATCTGTTTTTTAGCATTTTAGTTTGAACAATAAGCATAGAAATTCATACCTCGGATTTCATTTATATTTTCAACCAAACAAAACATTAATTCATCACTTGTTTTGAGAGAAACAAATATTCTGAAAACTGAGCATTGGATTTTGATACCTATTTATTTTTCTTTTGATAATAAGTATTTTGCAAGAGTATAAGAAGAAATAATTAGAGAATTCCGTAGAATAGAAATGATGTGTAGTACATATATTTTTATATTTTGTTTTTATGATATCGAATGAAATTTGGTTTATTTACAAAAAAGTAAAATTCAGATACTCTACAAAAGAAAATGAAATTGCAAATTTAAACAAGAAACCAAACCGACATATACAATGGCAATGTGAAACATGATTATTTCATAAAATGTTTTAGATAACGCCCGTTGATAGGGGAATCAAAAGTTTTTCCGTCAAGATTTTCCAGTACGAATGAATTCTTTCCCTCTGTAGCTACAATTCTGAATGGTTTGAACTAGAGATGATGAAACTTGTCGTGTTTTCCTACATATTCCTTTCTAGCATCCCTTTTTAAAACTAGATCACCAGGAAGGAACTCCTTGTCTTTCTCTTTTTTATTGAAAAAGGATTTCATATTATCTTGGTATTTTTGAAGGTTGTCATCAACTTCGACCCTTTTCTGCTGGACTTCAATAATTTAGTTTATCCTCCTCATCAAGTCATTTGTCTCTTCGTTTGTGTCTTTCCACATCTTAATTATTGGAAGAGCGAGGTTATAGGGAGGACAACATTAGTACCATAAACCATTTGGAAGGGGGACATACCTATTGATTTTTTTTTGTCAATTAGGTTTCCCCATAAGGAGTACTTTAGGTGAATGTGCCAAGCCTTATTATTTTTCGTTAATACTTTCTTGATTATATTCATCAAACTTTTGTTAGACGATTCGGCCAACCCATTTCCCCGAGGATAATAGGTTGTAGAATGCCCTAGCACAATGTTGTATTTTTGACAAAATCTTATCATTTCCATAGATTTTAACGCTTGGGTGTTGTCTGTAACTATTTTCCGGGGGCAGGAAAATCTGGATAGGATGTTCTCCTTTAAAATTTTTATAACCTTCGAATCTATGTCGTTCAGGTTGGAATGGCTTCCACCCATTTCGTGAAATAATCAGTAGTAGTTAAAATCCATTTATGTTGGGCGCTTGATTGTGGGTGAATTTCTCCGATGAAGTCTAGACCCCGCTATTGAAAAGGAACCTCTATCTTGACTGTGACTAAACTTATTGCAGGGAGATTTTTCTTACCAGAGAATAGTTGGCAAGGGTTCCAGGCTTTGACCTTAGAATTCACATCAGTGAATAACTTTGGCCAATAATATCCAGCTCTTAGGATCTTGTAGGTCATTTCCCTCCAAGCATGATGTCCTCCACACATTCCTTCATGAAATTCATTCATGACATCTTCTATTTCAGGTTCTATTAGTCAACGTAGAAAAAAACCTAGAGGATCTTTTCAGTACAATTGACTTTTGATAATACAGTATTTAACTGCATGTAGTTTTAACATTATTGATTTGGATGGAGTCATATCACTCAGACACTGAAGGGTGAGGATATATGAAACAATATCGCGATACCAGTCAAAGGAAGAAAATTTATCGTCGATATGGATTGTAGGGGTTTGATCATCAAGTTCTCCTATGTCTAGAATATGTCCATGTGATTCCAGATGATTTATCCCAAGTGCTCTGAAATTCGACTCTTCTAATAATTTTTCCAGACCCTAACCTTTGACCAGCTTGGTTGGTTTTACTTCTAGATTGAACTCCTGAATTTTGGCTAACCACCGACCTCTCCTACCATCACTATTCAGTTGTACCAATATATCTTTGACTGAGCTTGTTGGCACATAGGCGATTATTCTGGAATGCAATACATATGTCCTAAAAGATTTGAGAGCTTTCACCATTGCATAGGTTTGTTTTTCCAGTATATCATATCTTAATTCAGTGTCTCTGATACTTTTACTGAAAAAGGCGATCGACTGCTCGAAACCTTCTTCATTATTTTGGAGAAGTACTGCTGTGAAAGTATGTTCAGATGAGAAAGAAAATATCAGGAGTTCCTTAGTATAGTCAGGACTAGATAGTACTGGAGCTTCTCTTATAGCTTTATTAACTCGCTTGAATGACGCTTTAGCTTCGAAAGTCCATTTAATTTCACTGTCTTTCTTCAACATATTTGTGATTAATTTGATAATTTCAGCAAGGTTAGGGATAAACCTTCTCAAAAACATTATTTTACCTAAAAAAGAATGGATTTATTTTTTATTTCTAGGAATGTTTATTGTGTCAATAGCCTCGATTCACTGGGGGACGAACTTGATTCCATCCTTTGAAACTATATTCCCCAGAAGCTTTCCTTTTTGCATAGAAAAATGAGACTTTTTAGCGTTGAGAGACAAACCAAATTTTCTACATTTCTTAAAGGTTTGTTTGAGATGAACCAGATGTTTTGCATTAGAATTAGAGAATATTGTTAGATAATCTAAGTAAATAAATTTTTTTTTATCTCTCTCACCGATGAAAGCTATATCCATTGCTATTTGGGAAGTGGTCCCTGCGTTCATCAAACCAAACGAGATTTTATCATACATGAAAGTTCCCCACGTAGTCGTGAATGCATTTTTTTCTTTATCATCTTCGTGGACAACAATTTGGTTATAACTTGAGAAGCCATCGATCATCGACATTATGTTGGCTCCAACTACTTTTTCCATGACATGATCCATTTTTGGCAGCGATTAGTTATCTTTCAGGGATGACCGGTTTAAATTTATGAAATCCACGCAAAGCCTAATTTCTCCACTTTTCTTCCTGATGAGTAATAGATTTGCTATCCATTTAGAATACCTAAGTGGAACAATAATATTTGCGTAAAGAAGATTCTTGACCTCTCTTTCTATTACAAGTAAGAGGATAGGGTTTATTTGTCTTAGCTTTCGTCTGAAAGGTTTGATACCATGCTTCAAAGGAATCTTATGTTCAATCACGGAGGTATCATAAGTTTTTAAATCATCATATGACCAGGAAAAGACATCTTTGTACTATTTAAGAAAATCAACATATCTATTCTTCACCTGAGATGGAAGATATTTAGATAACTTGACTATCTTAGGTTCTTCTTTAGTTCCTATGTCACATTCTTCAACCTCCTCGGGTTGAGGTCGTAAGGTAGATTTCAAGGGTATGTCATCTTTGTCAAACAATCTCTCTAAGGGTATTAAACCTCTAGGGATCTGATTGTTCTTAAGTACAAGCATTCAGTGATTTGTGATCTTATCTTGGAACTTTTCAGGGTCTTCTCCTTATTTCATGATCCAAATAAGATCATTGTGATTTTCTTGATCTATATGAGTCTCAGAGAATTCATCAACCATTTCTAGAAATTGTTTAATCTGCTTGTCATATTCAAAGACCTGCCAGTGTTGGACATTATTTGGGATTGAAGGTCTGTGTCTCATTTCTATATGATACTTCAACTTTAGGATAGTATGAGGCATAAACGTCGCAACATCTTTGGCCAAGGATTTCACCTGTTGATTTTCCATTATGGGAATGTGATGAATGTTAAATGACGAGAATAAATTCTCGATCAGATCCCAGGCGCAATTTCTATATGACCTTAGCCTTGGATGTTTAGCTTGATATTTCTTCTTTATTTGTTTTACAATAAGTTCTGCATCACCATAAACTATTAGATTCTCAATTTTTAGTTTCCTGGAAGCCTCTAATCCTAAGACCAAATCCTCGTACTCACATAAATTATTTGTATAATCAATTTGCCACTGTAATCTGTATGAAAAGGGCATGATGTACTCATCTCTGGGTGAAAAAAAAAAAACACTCCAAATTCTGCCCCTTCGCAGGCGAAGCACCATCAAAAAACATTTTCCATACTCCTTCCCTGTTATTTACACCTTTATTTGGGTTTTCCATTTTTTTTTCTTCTTCTATACATTCTTCATAATCATTCTCTATTGATAAAATACAATTTTCTATATCCTGATCGACAACATAGACTGGATAAGTGTTTGGGTTTTGTGGGTCACTTACAATCTATTCCAGTCTAGTCTCCCTGTACAGTCGAGTAAATTGTCCACCAAAAATTGGGATCGCAGCATATGTCATGTCCAGTTGAAGTTATACTCCAAGTTTTGCGCCCCGAGACCTGGATAAAAGCATGCCATACTTGGCAGGGACATCAACAACAACTACATCCATAAGGATATTCTTTACAAGAATATGTTCAAGATTCACTACTAGATCCTTGATCATGCCCAAACACTTAACCTTTCTGGAATCAAAAAAATATAAGAGTTGATAAGGTCTAGTGACTTCAAGGCCCAACTTTTCCATGATAACTTTAGGCATTAAGTTGTGAGAGGCCCTAGAATCTAACATGCAATTATGAAGTAAATGATCATGCACTCTTAAGGTAATATTAAACGGAGCTACAAAATACTTATCATTTTCAATCTATGGACCAAACATAATTGTAGGTTTTTCATCTTGTAAATTTATTACGTCTGCATGACATTCCACATCAGAAAAGTTAATCATGTTAGCGATCTATTTTTTATAAATCAAATTCTTGTCAAGCTCAACTAGGGGCATAGGGATTTTTATTTTATTTATTTCATTTTGTAAACTAAAACATCCAGTTGCTTTTTCGCTTTCCCTAATTGGAGTTTGTGCTCCTATATTCTCTATTTTCTTGGTTTTTGTTGCTCTGGTTTCAACTGTTTTTGTTTGGGAAGTTTTTTTTTCAACTAGTGGTTTAGTAACAACCGCCTCATTCACTTTGTTTCTTGATAAAATATTTTTTGGTGGACCATTTGCAGTATTCGTTTCTCTGGGCCTTAAATTATACTTTTGTTGGAGTTTGTTGGGGCTGGGGGTTAGGATTTATCCTGAAATATTTCCTAGAAACTAGATCAGGTTTGTCTTGGTCTAGTTCCATTCTAGATATTTTATTTGACAAGTATTTTATTATCTTAGCCATGTCATCCATTTTTTATTCTGTGGATTTCCCAGATACGGAGGGTCCTTCCTGTTCTCTGAAGTGTTTAGGTTCCTTGGTTCCTATCTCAACTTTGGATTTTAATTTACCAGATGCCATCATGTTTAATTCGATTTCTATGGAATCATCTTGCATTCCTGTGAGGGTATCTGTAACACCCTGTTTCCCCCAGTCTGTAAAAATAACTATACTGGCCAACTGTTGTGGAAAACTCAGAAATGTGAATGTGATGTGAATGGACCTTGTGAAAAAGGTCGATGAATGTGAATGATATTATAATATATATATTGCAGGACTGCTGAGAGGGGGATGTGCTGAAAAAGAGACCACGATGGCTGAAGAAAGGTAGTGGAAGGCACTTGGGATGGTGGTGTTAACTTCCACCGAGACCAATACCGTATTTTGACTTCACTGGCCTGGAGAACCAAAAGCGGCTCGTTGGCACCGAATTAAATGACTCGCCAGGTTGGTAGGTAAATGGATCCTCATGAGTAATGAGGGATGGGGGTGAACCGCCCATCCATAGAGTCCTCAGACCTAACCACGATGAGGAAAATCGTGCCACATGCAACCTCGCCGAAAGGAAAAAAGGCAAGAAGAGTGGGCGATCAAGGGGCAGAAGTGAGGGAAAGAGGAGAACTCTGGAAAAAAAAATACAGAGTGAGTGATAGCAGAGAAGAAGGAGAGTAACCTTAGCTCTTGGTCACTGATAAGTAGAAACATAGTCTCACAACATCGTGGTCTCAGCTCGGGGGTGGCTAGTGGTAAATCCATTGGGAGTTGCTGAGCATACGGTTGGGTGGAAACGAGCACCCCTCTCAGTAGTTGCAATCACATCTGGTGTTATTTCTGATAAGTTTTTTACATCTTGCATCTTGAAATTTATATGCTGACATGTATGTTTATAGTCTGTGCAGTTTATGAATGGTTTGAGTATAAGACTGTATGTGTGGTGTTTTGATCAGAAATGGTGGTTGCATGATTTTATTGGAAGGACCACGTATGGATTATGTTTATAGATAGATTTGTATATATATATATATAGATGCATATTGAATTAATTCAGACTTCAAGTCTGTTCTCAGGAAATCTATACCCTTATCCATCTTAGGTAATACCCTGGATAGATCTCCCCATAGAGACACCCTTCTTGGAAATCTCACCAAGAACTTGGAAAAGGATTTGAAGGCGCAAGTCTTAGTAACCCTATACGAGGAAGAATGATCCTCTTGAAATCCTAAAATGGCAGTGAAGGGATAAATATCGATCGACGAGTGAGATCCTGTCGGAAGATCTACAGTCATTCACGACCGTTATATTGGAGGAAGAAACAAGGGCGCTAAATGCCTTAACCCCTTTCCTTTATCTTCGTGAGTAGCGAAGAAACTAGGACCGTAGATCCCCAAGGTCCGTGGGAGTATCTGGACCATTGGTTTTTCCATGTCCAGGGATCAGCAGGAGAGTGCACAACGCGGGACAGATATGAACCGTCAGATATTAGTTAGAAAACCCGACAGCCATTGGATCTGTCAGGAGATGCATGAGGGTTAAGCCCTCATGAACAAAGGTGAAAGTCCCAAAAGAGGAGTTGGTATCGGGGTTTCGAACTTCGGGATTTCGGAAGTCCTGATGACGAGAGGGCGGGAAACTTCACAGTGGAAGTCCCGAAATAGATCTAGATCGTCTGAGAAAGGGAGGACACGTGTCGCGAGATCACCCATTTCAGGGATTCAGACATTGAGAAACAAAAGAGGAAGGTGATCATTTTGACCTCGCACTTGCGAAGTCCCGAAACAATCTAGACTGTCCATCCATGGAGGACACGTGGCAGAGATCGAGATCCCATCGGTGTTCCGGGTACCGGGGATTCGAATTGACAGAGGATTTGTGTCACTGGGGGTCTCAAGTCGTGAAATCATGAAACGACGAGGACCATCCATCTGAGGGAGGACACGTGGCAACAATCCAGGATTTCGGGAAAATCCCAAAAGGAAGAGTCCATTGGGAAATCGAAAATCGGGAATTCAGGAGTCTCGTTGACAAGAGATCGGGCTCTCGTATTCATAAATCCTGAAAGAAATAGGACGAAGGTCTTATGAGGAGTGGTCACCTAGATCAGGGCATATCCAGGAGGGCTAATGTGACAACAACCACTTCAGGAAATCAGAAATCGGGAATTCAGGAATCCCGTTGACAAGAGGTCAGGCTCTCGTATTGACAAGTCCCAAAGGGAATAAGAATGTGGTCTTATGAGAAGTGGTCATACGGACCAATACATAGCCCAGGGGGCTAATTTCTGATCAAAGCCTCTTCGACGTTTCGACATTTCGGGGTTTTGCAGAGTCGAAAGACTCGACTCGTTTATATCGCTGAGTCGCGAAATGGGAAAGGGCGCCTAGTTGTTTGGCATGTGATCATGATCAGCGATCTCATGGAGGTGGGAAAAAGGGGAGAGATAGCCTGTGCTAAGCCCCGTAGGATTTTGGGGATTCTATCCCTCGAGAAAAGGCGTAAAATTTACTATGTTGCAGTGGGTATGTGACAAATTGGTATCAGAGCATGGTTACAACACTTGGCCTGCTTGGGCTCATGAACGAGTTGTGCAGAAGCTCTGTTCGGAACACTCTTAAAAAGAGTAACCCTCTATCTTAACCTTCCTAATCAAAAGACGAAGTTAAGAATGAAAAAACCCCTATTGTGTCTGTACACGTGAAAATATTAATTATGTACTAGTTATAAATAAATATAAATATTGACTAACAACTAGCGTTTTCTTTTCCCTTTTTGCACATAAGCGGAAGATCAACCACGGGAAATTATCAACGCATAAGTATGGTGACTCACCATGAAGTGGGAGAGGGCTCCCACAATAGAGATGAAAAGTATGATGAAAGGAGGGCAATAGGGACCCCTCCATATCTAGCCGATCCCATGAGGAGTCTCATGGTCGAATTACAAAGCTGCAAGGATGACAATGAAAGGATGATGAAAGAACAAGAAAAGCAAACAGAAATTAACGCAGTTTTAATGCAGAGTTTATACGATCTACAAATACAAATGCAGCATGAACCTGAAACTCAGAAACATGGTCATATTAGTGGTCACACTGAGAGGAGCACCTCGAAAAAGGTCCACCCTAGAGGTAAAGGACAAGCGTCAGATGATTCCTTTGAGAAGGAGGCTGGCGATTCAGAGGGCTCTTCTAGCAACAAAACCAGTTCCTATTCCCAAAGGAAACAAAAGAAGCAAAATTCTTCCAAAGGTCGTAAATTCAAAGAATTCAGAAAAGCCAAACCACCCTCCTTCCATGGTGAAATAAAGAAGGGAGAGGAAGCGAAGTCCTAGCTGCTTGGACTAAAGAAGTATTTCAGAGTCCATGACTTCTCAGAAAATATGAAGGCCCAAGTGTCTACCTTCAACTTGAATGGAAAGGCTTCCATTTGGTGGGAATACCTTAAGAATGTGAAAAGGGTTCGCGAAAAGGACCTATCTTGGGAACGGTTTGAGAAATACTTCTGGAAGAAGTATATGTCGGAAAAATATTTCGACGAAAAGACTAAAGAGTTTTATGAACTCAAATTGGGACAACTCACTATAGAATAATATGTCAACAAATTCCTCTATTTGTTGAGGTATGTACCCTATATAAAAGATAAAAAGTCAAAGGTGCAACGCTTCATCAGTGGACTACCTAAGGACTATCAGAACATAATTGAATTTGATGAGCCAAAGACTCTAGAAGGAACTATTCGAAAGGCGACCTATTGTCATGAACAGTTTGGGCATCGAGAAGAACCTCACGAGGGATGGAAACAAAAGAATAGTTCAAGATTTCAGAAAAGGGGAATTAAATCCCCAGGATTTAAGAACTATAAGAAGAACCCAAGAATGAGCTTCCCAGCCTGAAGTATGCACCAACAGAATTTTCTCTCCTTGAGCGGAAATAAAACTTTTGGACCCATATAAGTGAAGACTGATAACCCAAAGAGAGAAGATTTGAAATGCTGGGGTTGCAGGGAAGAACATCTATTGAGAGCCTGTCCACACTGACAACAGAATAGTTGAAGGATTTATAACATCCAAGAATCTACTACTGTCAATGATGTGGCCAGGAGTGAGCCACAAATTTATGTAGCCTTGGATAATAACCAAGCTGACCACCAAGCTTCAGTGGTGGAAATAAAAGGTATGATTTCCAACCATATAGTGTTTGTTTTGATTGACCTTGGTTCAAATTTGAGTTATATAGCCCCTAAATTTGATAAGTGTAAACTACAGCCACAAAAACATACCAAGCCATGTTTGGTATAGTTAGCCACTGGCACCAGAAGAAGGGTAGTAGAGGTTATACCAGCCTGCCAATTGATGTTGGGTAAATCTCCCACCCATGAAACCCTTAACATATTACCCCTGGGATCATATGATCTGTTGATTGGTATGGATTGGCTAGCTGTCGATAAAGCTAGATATGATTGTTACCATAAGACCTTAGAATGTGTAAGTAAGGAAGGGAAGAGGATAACCCTTCAAGGGATCCGAAAACCTGACTCTGTGAGACAAATATCAGCTCTGCAAATGAGAAAGTATTGTCGAAAGGGATGTACCCTATATGCAATACAGGTGTTGAAAACAATCGAAGGTGACAAACCAAGCCCTGACGATCACCCTATCCTGAGAGAATACAGAGATGTGTTTCCGGAAGAAGTATCGGGTCTACCTTCGAGAAGGGACATAGACTTCTCGATAGAACTTGCACCAGTAGCGGTGCCAGTGTCTAGGACACCCTACAGGATGAGTACACCCGAGTTAGTTGAACTCAAGTTGCAATTAAAAGAAATGATGGATAAGGGCTATATTCAGCCCATTGTGTCTCCATGGGGAGCACCAGTCCTGTTTGTGAAAAAGAAGGACAATACCCTTAGACTGTGTATAGATTATAGTAAAGTCAATAAGGTAACCATAAAGAACAAGTACCCCTTTCCCAGAATCGATGACTTGTTCGATCAATTGGGGGGTGCGTCTATTTTCTCAAATATTTATTTGAGGTCGGGATACCATCAAGTCCAAATCAAGGGTGAAGACATCCATAAAACTACTTTCCTGTTAGAAAAACAGGACCGCGGAGCAATAAAATAAAACAAATGTGGAAATAAAACACAGAAGATACACAATACAAGAGATACACAGATTTACATGGTTCACCCAGTGTGGGCTATGTCCACCAGAGAAATTGCCATGTCCTTTCTTTATTATTATCCAACAAAATGAAGGGATACAACCTACAGCAAAACCCGTTGTAACTTCCTCTTCTTTCTCTCACAGTCTCCTCTCTCAGAATACAATACTCGCCAACATACATAGCCACAATACATTTCCCTCATAAAACAGGGTTGCCTTCTAGGGAAAAAAACCCTAACACAATCTCTATCGTTAGATTTGCGACCTTATAATGAACGATCCATATTTACAATGAAATTACAATATACTTTTACAAGGCAATTTTTCCTTCGGGGGCTTCGCCCTTGAACCCCCACTAGGGGCCCGCTTGCCCCCAGACCCCACAGAGGGGGTACCCCCCCTCTGCACTCCCCCGCGTGGAAGAGTGTACATACTTTTGGGGTTTAAATACTTCATGGGGCATAAACACGGCTGAAAGTAAAAGACCTCTAAATCAGGAAGATAATCAGGCTCCACAACTAACACTTCCAAATGAGGTATGGTCACTATGAGTTTGTGGTGGTTCCATTTGGGTTGACCAATGCCCCTGCCACTTTTATGTGCTTGATGAACAATGTACTCATCAAATTCTTTGACAAATTTGTGCTTGTTTTTATTGACAATATATTAATTTACTCCAAGAACAGAAAAGAGCATGAAGAGCATCTTAGACTTGTGCTGCAAGTGCTAAGAGAACATCAGCTCTATGCCAAATTCAACAAATGTGAATTCTTCCAAAAGAAAATACATTACTTAGGCCATGTTCTCTCCGAAGAAGGAGTAGCGGTAGACCCTGACAAAATCAGGTCTATCATGGAATGGCCTACCCCAAAGGATGTTTAAGACATCGGATCCTTTATGTGATTAGCAGGATACATGGATGATTTTAGGGGCTAAATTTCTCTCATGGGCTAATTTTCCATGGTTTTTCCAAAAACAAGATTCACTATTTTAAAAATTATTCGCCCAAATTCTATAGGATAAAATTATTTTACCATAAAAATCGCCAAAAGTTTATAAAAACTATATAAAATCCTTAGAAATTTGAATATTTTAACAAAAATATCACCAATCATTTATAGTTGGCATATGAAGGATTAGTAAGATTTGCCAAGGTTTCTACATTTTAAAATAAATTTCCATCCTTAAAATCATCCCTGGCAGGATACTATAGGAGATTTATAAAAGGATTCTCCAATATTGGTTGTCCAATCACTGCCTTCCAAAAAAAGGGGAAAAAATTCCTGTGGACACAGAAATGTGAAGAAAGATTTCAAACCCTGAAACATCTACTGACCCATGCACCTGTGTTGAAGATCACCGATCCAAAAGTTGACTTCCTTGTGTGCATATATGCCTGTAAGGAAGGGCTTGGAGGAGTCCTTATGCAGGAAGGAAGTGTGATCTGCTATGAATCCTGAAAATTGAACGAGCATGAAGTCAACTATGTGACCCATGATCTAGAGTTGGCTGCCATAGTGCATGCCTTGAAAATGTGGAGGCATTACCTCCTGGGAAGAAAATTTGTACTTATGACAGATCACTGTGGATTGCGATACCTGTTTGAACAACGAAAGCTCAATGCTAGACAAGCTAGGTGGATGGCCCTCCTTAGCGAGTTTGATTTTGAAATCAAACATAGTAAAGGAAAGGAAAATAGGGTGGTTGATGCCCTTAGTAGAAGTATGAAAACAATTCACCTGGCAGCGGTGAGCACCTACGAGACAGATGTCAAGGAAAGAATCAGAAATGCACAAGAAACATATCCCTTTGTCCATACCGTGACCATGTACCTACAATAAGAAACCGCCAGAGTAAAATATGAAGGCTACCAGATGACCGAAGGAGGCTTGATCACTTACATAAGAAGATTATATATTCCAGATTGTGACGACTTGAAGAGGTTCATACTGGAGGAACTACATAAAAGACCCTATTCTGGTCATCCAGGATACCAGAAGATGATCACGACCACTAGGAAACAATTCTATTGGCCTGGAATGAAGAAAGACGTAGCCAAGTACTTGGCCAAATGCATAGAGTGCCAACAGGTTAAAGCAAAATATCAACACCCAACAGGATTATTACAACCTCTACCAATCCCATAATGGAAATGGGAAACCATCTCCATGGATTTCATCACCGAATTACCAACATCGACCAAACATAACGATGCCATTATGGTAGTGGTGGATAAATTGAGCAAGTCTGCTCATTTTATCCCTGTCAAGTCCACTTGCAAAGAAATCGATATTGCCCAGGTATTCATCAAGGAGATATTCATACTGCATGGTATGCCGAAAGAGATCGTTTCTGACAGAGACACGAAATTTACTTCTAACTTTTTGAAATCACTGATGGCTGGCTTAGAGACCAAATTGTTGTTTAGCACCGCATATCACCCTCAAATCGACAGAAAGATAGAAAGAGTAAACCAAGTACTTGAAGATATGCTAAGAATGCATGTAATGCATCAACCCAAGAAGTGGGAAGACTACCTGCCACTGGTAGAAGTCGCCTATAACAACGGCTACCAAGCATCCTTAAAGATGTGTCCCTTTGAAGTCCTTTATGGTACACCGTGTAACACTCCAGTCAGTTGGAGTAATCCTGTAAACAAAATTTCGTTTGTACCCAACATGTTGAAAGAAATGGAACAACAGGTGACTCAGATAAAGCATAACCTGAAGGTCGCTCAGAACCGACAGAAAAGTTATTCCAACCAAAAGAGAACTCCAAGAGAGTTCAAAACGGGAGACCATGTATATCTCAGAGTTAGACCCAGGAAGAGTTCTCTGAAAATGGGAGCTTCTGCCAAGTTGGCTCCTCGGTATTGTGGACCCTTTGAGGTTTGAGATAGAGTGGGACCTGTGGCCTATAGGCTAGCACTTCCTCCTACAGTCAAAGCACATAATGTTTTCCATGTCTCATTATTGAAGAAATATGTACATGATGCTACCCATATAATTGATTGGTCTGTGATTCAGGTGGAACTGGAGGGAGAATTTCTACCAGAACCTTAATGCATACTGGACAGAAAGGAAACCCCACTCTGGAACCAAACCATTGCACAGGTCAAGGTGCAGTGGAAACATTTTGGCCCAGATGAGGCTACATGGGAAATGGAGAATTCCATGAAACGAGCATATCCGATTTTGTTTACACTTGTACATGCATGTCAAGTTGATAGATAGAACATCAAGGATGATGTTCCTTTAAGGGGGAGGGAATTGTAACACCCTGTTTCCCCCAGTCTGTAAAAATAACTATACTGGCCAAGTATTGTGGCAAACTCAGAAATGTGAATGTGTGATGTGAATGGACCTTGTGAAAAAGGTCGATGAATGTGAATGATATTATAATATATATATTGCAGGACTGCTGAGAGGGGGGGTGTGCTAAAAAAGAGACCACGATGGCTGAAGAAAGGCGGTGGAAGGAACCTGGGATGGTGGCGTTAAATTCCACCGAGACCAATACCGTATTTGGACTTCACTGGCCCAGAGAACCAAAAGTGGCTCGCTGGCCCCAAATTAAATGACTCGCCAGGTTGGTAGGTAAATGGTTCCTCATGAGTAATGAGGGATGGGGGTGAACTGCCCATCCGTAGAGTCCTCATACCTGACCACCACGAGGAAAATCGTGCCACATGCAACCTCGTCGAAAGGAAAAAAGGCAGGAAGAGTGGGTGATCAAGGGGCAGACGCGAGGGGAAGAGGAGAACTCTGGAAAAAAAATACAGAGTGAGTGGTAGCAGAGAAGAAGGAGAGTAACCTTCGTTCTCGGTCACTGGAAAGTAGAGACGCAGTCTCGCAGCATCATGGTCTCAGGTCGGGGGTGGTTAGTGGTAAATCCGTTGGGAGTCGCTGAGCCTACAGTTGGGTGGAAACGAGCACCCCTCTCAGCAGTTGCAATCACATCTGGTGTTATTTTTTATAAGTGTTTTACATCTTGCATCTTGAAATTTATATGCTGACATGTATGCTCATTGTCTATGCAGTTTATGAATGGTTTGAGTATAAGACTGTATGTGTGGTGTTTTGATCAGAAATGGTGGTTGCATGCTTTTATTGGAAGGACCACGTATGGCTTATGTTTATAGATAGATTTGTATATATATATATATAGATGCATATTGAATTAATTCATACTTCAAGTCTGTTCTTGGGAAATCTATACCCTTATCCATCTCAGGTAATACCTTGGATAGATATCCCCATAGAGACACCCTTCTTGGAAAGCTCACCAAGAACCTGGAAAAGGATTTGAAGGCGCAAGTCTTAGTAACCCTGTACGAGGAAGAATGATCCTCTTGAAATCCTGAAATGGCAGCGAAGGGATAAGTATCGATCGACGGGTGAGATCTTGTCGGAAGATATGTGGTCATTCATGACCGTTAGATTGGAGGAAGAAACGAAGGCACTAAATTCCTGAACCCTTTTCCTTTATCTTCGTGAGTAGTGAAGAAACCGGGACCATAGATCCCCAAGGTCTGTGGGAGTATCTGGACTGTTGGTTTTTCCACGTCCAGGGAGCAGCAGGAGAGAACACAACGTGGGACATATCTAAACCGCCAGATATTATTTAGAAAACTCGACAACCATTGGATCTGTCAGGAGATGCATGAGGGTTAAGCCCTCGTGAATAGAGGTGAAAGTACCGAAAGAGGAGTTGGTATCGGGGTTTCAGACTTTGGGATTTCGGAAGTCCTGATGACGAGAGGGCGGGAAACTTCACAGTGGAAGTCCCAAAATAGATCTAGATTGTCCGAGTAAGGGAGGACACGTGTCGCGAGATCACCCATTTCGAGGATTCAGACATCAAGAAACAAAAGAGGAAGGTGAGCATTTTGACCTCGCACTTGGCGAAGTCCTGAAACAATCTGGACCGTCCATCCATGGAGGACACGTGGCGGAGATCGAGATCCCATCGGTGTTATGGGTACTGGGGATTCGAATTGACAGAGGATTTGTGTCACTGGGGGTCGCAAGTCGTAAAATCGTGAAACGACAAGGACTGTCCATCTGAGGGAGGACACATGGCAGGAATCCAGGATTTCAGGAAAATCCCGAAAGGAAGAGTCCATTGGGAAATCAGAAATTGGGAATTCGGGATTCTCGTTGACAAGAGGTCGGGCTCTCATATTCATAAATCCCAAAAAAATAGGACGGAGGTCTTATGAGGAGTGGTCATTTGGATCAGGGCATAGCCAGGAGGGCTAATGTGACAACGACCACTTCGGGAACTCAGAAATCGGGAATTCAGGGGTCTTGTTGACAAGAGGTCAGGCTCTCGTATTGACAAGTCCCGAAGGGAATATGACTGTGGTCTTATGATAAGTGGTCATACGGACCAAGACATAGCCCAGGGGGCTAATTTCTGATCAAAGCCTCTTCGGCATTTCGACATTTCGGGGTTTGCAGAGTCGAAAGAATCGACTCACTTATATCGCTAAGTCGCGAAATGCGAAAGGGTGCCTATTTGTTTTGGCATGTGATCATGATCAACGATCTCATGGAGGTGGGAAAAAGGGGAGAGCTAGCCTGTGCTAAGCCCCGTAGGATTTTGGGGATTCTGTCCCTCGAGAAAAGGCAGAAAATTTACTATGCCGCAGCAGGTATGTGACAGTATCATATCTTCTTTCCCTTAGAAGTAGGGCGAAGTTGGGATCAAAAGCCCCTGTGAAAGTCACCTTCCCTGCAGGTTGAGACAGTTTAACTTCTGCTGGAATATTATGATAAAGTTTATTAAATCCATGAGTAAATTCAAGAACCAACTCATAATTCTTTTTTCTCAATTCCCCGAATTCAGTCAAATGGTAAAGATGGTCTTTCTTTTCTCCCCACTGTATTAAAAAATCATTTTCTAAATCATCGTATGATCGTAGGGATCCTATCGGGAGTCCTCGAAACCAGATTCTTACTTGTCCTTCGAATGTTTGCACTAAAATCCTCGAGTAAACATCCTCATGCTCAATACCAAGGATATCAGTGAACTGATCGAAAAAGGTTATGTACTCTGTGGCAGTTAAATCTCCTTCTCCCATAAATTTCAGTAAGTTCTTCATATAATTTTCAGGTAAATCATGAAGGGAGGGGGGAAGGACCAAGGGAGTGTATCTAGACACTACTTTGGAAAAAATCTTAGGGGGTGGAGGTTTTACTTGACCACCTCCTCCTCCACCTCTGGTGCCACCTCCTCCAGCAACAACCATTGGAAGTCTGGGGGATGAAATTCGAGAGTTAAAAAGAGGGTATTCAAAAACTTCTAGGGGCCAAAGTGGTTACCTTTCAACTTCCTCGGGATGTGGCGAAGGGAAATCTGGAAAATGATCATTAGAAGATACAAAGTCTAGAAGAGGAGGGAAACAAAAACATGGACTGGTTTCTTCAGACTTACAAGATGTATAGATAGGTGAACCAGCAGGGGACGAATTGGGTTATACAATATGCTCTCCAGGGTTTCAGAGAACTGAAACCTTTACTTCTGGCGAGGATGGGGTGGATAGAAAACTAACGACAATGGGTATAGAAGAGGCTCCTTTATTTATACTATTTGGAGTATCATAAGGATCAATCTCAATATTTATTTTGGCTGCGATTACCCCTAGTTTCTTACAGCTAACATTGGGCTTTCTAGTTGAGGCTTCCGCAGTGGGTGTTTGTTTAAAATTCTCTTCAGGAGTTAGTTCTTCAACCAGAACCTTATTATTAACTTGGGAAACTTTGGGTTGGTATTTTTTACTTGCCGATGCAGTAGTAGACTTGAGGTAGCCCTTTGGTTTTAACAACCTTTTTGGATCAGATACATGTGTGGTCTGTTGATCGTCTCAGTTCTTTCTAGTATTCTTTCGACCGAATTTGTAACACACCCACTATGGGAACTAGATTTTTCAGCTTTTTCCATCCTTTCACCGAGGAACAGAATCCCTGAATTCCTATGGGGCCTGATGTAGACCCTACCATCCCTTATCCTTACCCATGTGATTGTTGGCCATGACCACGGGCCTTACCAGAGAGGTGTTTCCGGCTTTCGTGATTCGGGAAATTGCGATGCATGTGTTCCTCTGCTCTCTTGTCTCTCGAAGTGCCGAAATCTGAAAGGGACCAACAGTTCGTCACATCTAACAATGCCTTGGATTAAAACCTGGCATCCCACCTTTCAGAGTTTCGCGTACTGGGTTTTCGTAGTGGGAGAGGATGAGGGGTTCATACCCTTCAGTTTTTCGGGTGCCGAAACACCGAAAAACCAAATCTACATGTGCTAAGCCGTATCAGGATTTCACAAGTCGGGAATTTAGGATTGACATGTACCAGGGACTTGCTTCTAGATATCCCGGGTGAAAAAATACTGAGACATCAAGACTTATCCGCGCTATTGTTATTTTGGGGTTTCGCAAGTTGAGGTTTCACGATCGACGAGTACAAGGGAACTGACCCTTGGGTTTCTGGGGTGCCGAAACACCGAAACATCCAAACTCTAGACACACTATGTCATTTCGGGGTTTCACAAGTTGGGATTTCGGGACTGGCGAGTACAAGAGACTTTCCCTTAGATATCTCGGGTGTCGAAACACCGAAACACCATATCTCAACCGCTCTATTATCATTTAGGGGTCTAGCAAGTTAGGATTTCAGGATATGCGCAGACTGGAGGTCTCGCACTTAGGTTTCCCGAGAGCCAAAACTCTGAACCATATATCCTCTAAACTCACTTCAGGGTTTCGCAAGTCGGGATTTCGAGTTTCGGAACTTCGTGAATCATGTTGGTCTAATTCCTTGTCCTCTCGTACTCCCGGTACCCGAAGTACTGAAGTACCGAATCCCAAAATTCCAGTCCTCCTTCTCCTGAGCGAGATCAATGGCTCAAAGCCTCTCCTGATCCAACGATTCAGATTCTTTCGGGGTTTTATGGGTCAAGAGTTCAGAACTCTTACCTATTGTTTTCTTGGTAACCGAATTACCGAAATCTCCTTTTGGGGATTTCCCCGAAACCTCCACCGTTTGCATCTTTTGAGACTTTGGGGTTTGCGATTTCACGAATCCACCACGACCAAACTCTTGTTCCTTCAACCTCCCAGTATCCGAAACCCCGATGGGTTCAAATCTCTGCCATGTGTCCTCTGAAATGGACGGTCCTGATCATTTCGGGACTTTGAAAAGTCCTCACCTTTGCGTATGCGAGGCTTAAACTTCGTGCAACTTCCCTTAGATCCGATCGTTATCGGCTATCCACGCGAGATCTGACAGTAGATGTAGCTCCTCCTTGAGCTCATGCTTTCCTCCTTTTCCTTGGAATATTTCCAAGTCTTAAAGGTCTCAGCCTTCGATCTTCTACTACAAGCCAACTATCGGGTCTCGTTATCACCTACGAAAGGTGTTGTCCCTCCTGAGATTTCTCAGCTATGAAGGAATTAAGAGCTTTGCTCTCTTTCTCCTGGGCTTGACTCTTAGAAGAGTCCTCCGCGCACCCATTGCGCTCATTTGTCAAGTCTAGGACTTGAGTGAGTCTTGGGCTTTACTTGCTTCGTAGGGAGCCTATGCATAACTACAGTACCCCTCTTGAGATTAACATAAATCATCCTCCAAGGGACTCTATATGACTAGGAAGGTTGGCATGTGTACATGAAACTATGCCTAAGGTCCACAAACTCACAGTTCATGGCTCTAACTCAAGCCGCCACATGACACAAGCATTTACGAGTACCAATCATGTCCTATCCATATAATCTCTTACCAGCCTAATTTTATAGTCAAGTAGTAAGGAAGGAGACACAATATATCCATCTAGAAATCAAGAACAATTCCTGAAATGTACACAGTATAACCAAATTCATGTCCAGTTACAGCTAAATTACCCAGATTAAGAAAATTCTTATCTATTACAGTTTGCCACCAACCAACTGACTGTGGGTGTTTGTCCTTCCACCCAACCATAGGCACAGAGGCATTCATTCTTAGCACTCTGTCCACCCCCGTGCCGAGACATGATATCACCAAGGAATTCTCACAATTCTCGAGGGTTCTCTCTCTATTTCAGCTTCTATTCAGGTCCTGTTTTCTGCAACTTGGAGCTTCCTCACTCGGTTGTGGGCTCGACGAGGTTTCTTAGATTCTCTTCGGCATCAAGCTCGTGACCTTCCCCTCATGATTCCCTGGAGAGATTCCCCTCTTGTCTGGTGTCTCTCCTCTCTCGTGTGTGTGTCCCTCTTACTTGGGAAGGTTTTTTCCGACTTATCCGGTTCCTTCTGTCAGAAGGAAGATCAGGTTTGCAAGTCCCTGTGGTACTTCAGACTGACAACCCATGTTTCCATTCATGGGGTGGTTGGTGATTCAACCACTGGTACTTTCTTCACTGAATTATTTTCTTTCATTGGGATTCGAAGGAGGCTTGTCATCCTTATCGAGGGAGATTTGTTATTTGATACATGAACCCTCTCTTATAGTTTTCACATTCTTCCTCTAGCGATATATCGCTAGTACTTTCAAGGATTCACCCCCACAGTCAGTTATTAGCAACTCAAATAATAATACATTTACATTTTCCTCATGCATTAGCATGGTAATTCCTATTCTATGATTAATTACAAATTGGGGGAAATAGGGTGTTACAATTCCCTCCCCCTTAAAGGAACACCGTCCTCGATGTTCTTTCTCAAAACACATGTGATGCCTTTCTCATTCGGCCACTTCAGAATTGTTGACCTTCATCCTTGGTCAGATCCTCTTTCAGAATCTTAGTCTTTTTCACCTACCTTCAATAATTCTTGGACAACAAGCACATTAATCAAAATTTTGTGTAAAAACTTCTTACTGTTGTTCAAAATTAAAAAGGAAAATTCATATTCTAGCACAGTACTTACCTGTGCAGTTTGTGGATCTGTATCCACATGGTAGTTTTGTTATCCATGCTCATCACTTTCCTTGACGTACCCATTGGGTGAATGATTCCAATTCAATAGTTCACAAGAGTTATCTTGATTTTATCTTCCCTTCTAAGGTTTTTCCGCACGGGAAACTACCCACAGTGTGCATGATCCCAATATTTTACAAGAATTATTAAGGTCTCCTCTTCCCTGAGGTCACTCACCCTCTAGGCCTAGGCTTAGGCATCCCCTTCACTATTATACAGTCCCTCGGATGATCCATCTTGCCTTGTCGAGGTTTTCTCGCATGGGAAAAATTTAGAGACTCTATTGAGTCTTACAGTCGAGGCGTCCCTTAGACTTGCTCTACCGAGGTATCCCTCCGGCTTGTGTTACCTCAACATATAAATTTTCAGGTGATCATAGCTTATCCCGGGGTTTTCATGGCTCAGCAGTAGCCACGTTGATCGTTTTCAACTGTGACAACCTTCATTTGTCCTTTCAGAACAAATCTTTTCTTCTCAACTGTATCACAGGTACACAAGGTTCGTGAGACATCATTATAAATTCTAACTTTCAGAATTCTATTGTAAATCTGCCAGCTACAGATTTCCTATTCCACAATTTGTTTTCATATTTGTTTTGCACAGGAACCAGATTCATAATTATGGGACTTTCCTTCCCATAACATTTTAACTCAGCAAGAAATCGGTCTTCCTTATGGGCCTACAACATTGCCATATCCAAGATTCCTTCTTCCTGTAGTCATTCCTCAACAAATCAAATTGTTAGTTCTCATGCACATACATTTTATTGCATCTTTACAACATTGTCACAACAATTTCAGAATGGTGCATTCTAACAATCAAATTCACTTTCTCAAAAGGAAATACCATTCCTTGTAGTTTGGCTCAGCAGGCAATCAGTCTTTCCTATGGGATTACTTTACTTCCATATCCATGACCCTCTGCTTTTTGCAATTCATTCTTCAATCAACCAAACAAATTGTTAGATTTTCCATGTATTTATATATATATATATATATANTTTCAAAACGTAATTCAACATTTCAAAGGGTTTTAACAAATGTGCCACTATCCCTGGACACATTCATACCCAATGTACTCTTGCATTGTTATTCAAGTTCGCCACATTTTATGACTGGTTCTTGGCCATGGGGTGTTGGAATTTAACCAACCTCTTCCTCACATGATTTATTCATTTTTCTTTCATTCTTACAGCAAGACCATATTCCCTGCTATAGGTCGATCACGATTCCAAATCAGTACACATGAACTCAAAAGTTTCACATGAATGCCTTTCTGCATTCCTTGATTGTCCATGCATTCATGACATATCAGTTCATGAATTATTCCAAGGGTTACAAACAATGTTTACTACCAGAGTTTCATACCTCCATCATTCAGGTTCTCCTTCCTGAGTCATACCTTACTTGGGTATCCAAGGCATACAACGACCCTTTCATTTTTCAGGTGTAACATGCAATAATAAAATATTTTGGAAGGGGTCCTTACCAAATCCCTTCATACCCTGTGCCACAAAGGCATGGATATATTTATATTGGTTCTTAGCTATTAGCACCCTTTCTCTGTTCTCTACCTTATCAGTAGTGCTTTAGCAGGATTTTCACAGTCCCGTCAACAACCTTTCGATCGTAGCCTTTCCATGGTCACCCTCTGCTTGAGGTTGTTCATTATTGGAAACTGTCTTCCTCAACAGTTCCAATATTATTCATTTCTACACATGAAATACACCATAGGCACATTAATAATCATGTAAATTAAAATGTAAATATCACAGCGTTTAATTAATAAAAACATTTTCAAGCATGTCTAGCATATATGTACGCACTTCATCACATTATCCTTAATGTTTTTCATGAGTGTCACACAACAGTTCTCAATTGTTTTCACATCATTACAACCATCATTATTATGGTGTCAAATCATTTTCGTTCATCAATGTACTAGCTTTCTCATCCCATAGAACGTAATGCACAACAAGGAAAGAATTGAGGGCTCTCCCCTTCTTCCAATTCTTTCTACATCACCTGGGGCTTTTCAGCCCAGTCAAGTCATCTCTAAGGTCTCACTGCCTTTTCTTAATCACAGCTTCAATCAAGACGTATCAGTTAAACGTACCCATTTATTCATTTAATCATACTCAGGGGTTTACTAGCCTCTTACCAACCATACTGGCTTCCACAACTGCTCTTTTTCTGAGCAGCCCTGGGTTAGGCTCATCCTAACTCTTAGGATACTTTAGCATGCTTTAGTAGCAACTCTTTACTCACAATGAATCATGAACATGTGCATCCTACAATCTTCCATTATGTTATCAGAATGGTCAATATTCGGTTATTAGTCTTCTATTACTTACATGATTCTTTCAAAATGTAATACAAGATTCTTATACATGGACAGGCCTTGCTGCCCATTGTCCAACCTTCAACAATTATCAGGGTTGTGACTCTGTTCTTCTGACAGAGACCTTACAAAGTTCCTCCACCGGGAACTCCTTCGACATGCAACTTCGTTGGTGCAGATCCATCACCACTTGTGATGACCTTAACCGTGAGTTAGCCTTTTAGTGGTCTACCAAATATTCCCCTTAAGGAATATAAACATGCATCTTTGTTAACTTACATCTATGATGTACTTAACCACTTTCATAATCCTAAGCCTGCATGTAGTTGTCGTTGGTATATTTCATAGCCTACATACATTTCCATTTTTAAAATTAGTCATCTCAGGACTATTCACAGTCCTTCTCAGCTGATCTTCAAAGGCATAAACATTTTCCTCTAGTATACTTATACTTTTTACATCATACATGTGCATTACTTGCACGTTTAATATCATTCATACCTTACCGGTATTAATATCAGGCTTCCTATTATGAAGCTTCACAATGCATTAACCTCATGCAATCAAGTGCGATTGAACACAACTAAGTGTTCATCATACTGGTTCACGCCTTCTTCTCACTTGACCACCGACGGTGACCACAATCCGAACTAAAAGGCGCTTTGCATTTCACTATTTTGGGATTTCTATTGCAAGGAACTCTGGTTCCTCGATTCCCTGAAACCTAATAGGCTAAAATGTCGACCTCCGAAATGCCAAAATGTCGATCCTCGGGTTTCTCCTCTAAGGAGGTGTCTCCCCGGCTCATCACGTTTCACAACTTCAGAACTCTCGATGTCAAGCGTTCCAACTTTCTGTCTGCGGAATTCCCGAAATACCGATTCCCAATATCCCAATATGACCGCAGCCCCACTCCTCTTTGTGTTGCATTGTTGAGACTTCAGGGTTTTCATCCCCGAGAGTCTGGATTCCTCGTCTCCAGGACTTCCGAAATGTCGAATCCTAGTATGCCGAAATGTCGGCTTCCTATCATGTCCCTTTAGCCCCTTCATGATTTTGCGTTTAGCGATCCCATGATGCAAGGGTTGCTCGGTCCTTGCTCCTTTGACTTCCTGGTACCCGGAATATCGGCGTGCCTCTATTGAGAGATCAACAACCACGATCCAATCCGCATCCTACAACCTTGATCCCTTTTCGGCGTTTTGGGGGTGGGGGGGTGAAGAGTTTCGAACTCTTGCCCTTCGCATCCCCAGTACTAGGAGTGTCGAAATGGCTCCCTTTGGTAATTTTCCCGAAACCTCAATCCTCCACCACTTGTCCTCTAGCGATGAATGGTCCTGATGCTTTCGGGACTTTGTGACCCGGGACCTGTAGTCTCCTGAACTCTTACCTCTCGGACTCCCAGTATTCAAAATTGCGAAATTCTCTCTGGACGATCAATGGTCCAGATCACTTCTTGATCAAGGGCTATGATATTTCTGCGAATTTCTCATTGCTTATCCCAAGTCCTTTGGTTTTGCGAAATTTCGGTATCTCCTCGCAACTAACCAGTGCACTACTTCTCCGAGATCAAACAACTTGAAACATTTCGGTTCTTTCTGAATGGATCTTGACTCTCGATCTTATCCAATATTCAAAACTCTTTTCTGAAGGATTTCTCCCGTTATCTCTTCTGAGATTTTAAGTTACTTACAATACTAATCTCATAGTCATAACTCATACAGATATTACCCTCTCTTTATGGAAAAAACCAACAAGGGTCACTCTTGGGAATTAGCATCAGTCCCAAAGGACTCCTCTTAATCTTTCTCAAACAAATTATCCTTGTTGTTGATCCTAACCATTATAGGTCAGGTAATTTGCCCTACATATTTTCATCAGTCCTCTCAATCGTGAGGAGTTATAGGCTCAGAGTTTAGTCTTTTAATAATGCAATAATCATAACTTCCTAAGGATCCTGCCAGTACTTATAAGATTTCCCAAATCATGAAGGAGTTCTTCATTTGGATCTTAATTCTTACCTAACCAACCATCTCAATTGCAAGAGACTCTACCTACTTTAGTAGGTAGCCATCGTCACACTATAACAGAACAACTCAGTTCATGTCCCTTTTATGGCTAGTGCAGCTTCATAGCACAATTTATTCCACCTTTGTTATTCACACTCAGGTCTTATCAATAATATTGATCAGTGCATTCCTACTCCTATAAGAGTAGTTATCATTTTGACAAAGGAACAATATAATTCCTTTGTTGGAATTCATCAAGAAATCCCAAAATCACAGGTTCAATCTGAATCCATTCTTCTCAAGGAATAAATGCAGATAACAACATCTCCTTACGCGGCTCGTAGATGAGCCCAAGCAGGCCAAGTGTTGTAACCATGCTCTGATACCAATTTGTAACACACCCACTATGGGAACTAAGATTTTTCGGCTTTTTCCTTCCTTTCACCGAGGAACAAAATCCCCGAATTCCTATGGGGCCTGATGCAGACCCTACCATCCCTTATCCTTACCCATGTGATCATTGTCCATGAGCACGGGCCTTACCGGAGAGGTGTTTCCGGCTTTCGTGATTCGGGAAATCGTGATGCATGCGTTCCTCTGCTCTCTTGTCTCTCGAAGTGCCAAAATCCGAAAGGGACCAACAGTTCGTCACATCTAACAATGCCTCGGATTAAAACCTGGCATCCCACCTTTCGGAGTTTCACGTACCAGGTTTTTGTAGTGGGAGAGGACGAGGGGTTCATACCCTTCAGTTTTTCGGGTGCCGAAACACCGAAAAAGAAAATCTACATGCGCTAAGCCGTATCGAGATTTCACAAGTCGGGAATTTAGGATTGGCGTGTACCAGGGACTTGCTTCTAGATATCCTGGGTACTGAAATACCAAGACATCAAGACTTATCCATGCTATTATTATTTCGGGGTACGCAAGTCGGGGTTTCGTGACCGACGAGTACAAGGGAATTGACCCTTGGGTTTCTCGGGTGTCGAAACACCGAAACATCCAAAGTCTAGACACACTATGTCATTTTGGGGTTTCACAAGTCAGGATTTTGGGACTGGTGAGTACAAGAGACTTGCCCTTAGATATCCTGGGTGCCGAAACACCGAAACACCGTATCTCATCTGCTCTATTATCATTTCGGGGTCTAGCAAGTCAGGATTTTGAGATATGCGCAGACATGAGGTATCACACTTAGGTTTCCCGGGATCCGAAACTCTGAACCATATATCCTCTAAACTCACTTCAGGGTTTCGCAAGTCGGTATTTTGCGTTTTAGGACTTCGTGAATCCTTTTTTTCCAATTCCTTTTCCTCTTGTACTCCCGGTACCCGAAGTACCGAAGTACCGAATCCCAAAATTTCGGTCCTCCTTCTCCTGAGCGATATCAACGGCTCAAATCCTGTCCTGATCCAATGGCTCAGATTCTTTCATGGTTTCATGGGACAGGAGTTCAGAACTCTTACCTCTTGTTTTCCCGGTAACTGAATTACCGAAATCTCCTTTCAGGGATTTCCCCGAAACCTCCACCACTTGCATCTTTTGGGACTTTGGGGTTTACGATTTCGCAAATCCACCACGACCAAACTCTTGGTCCTTCAACCTCCCAGTATCCAAAACCCCGATGGGTTCAGATCTCTGCCACGTGTCCTCTAAAATGGACGGTCCTGATATTTTCGGGACTTTGATGAGTCCTCACCTTTGCGTATGTAAGGCTTAAACCTTGTGCATCTTCCCCTGGATCCGATGGCTATTGACTATCTGTTAATGTTTATGACATTATTATAGTTCTTTTCATTTCAATAGATAAGAGCATCATAAGAACAAGATCACTGAGAAATACACATTCACAAGAGACACAACATTTATCCTGGGAAACCCTCTAGGGGAAGAAAACCCAGCAAAAAGTTCCTTATCATAAATTGCCAATACAATTTTCAAGAGATAGCTCAAACCAATACAGATAGTCCTCTCCAAAATATGTGCCACTCTTCTTCTCCTCTCTCTAACTGGTAATTGCAGCTTGCCTCATAAGATAATGAGCAAGTGAGTTGTGTGTTTGAAGTGAGGCACTAACCTCTTATTTATACAAGACTGGCACGTGTGAAAGGTCACAACTGGTAGGGCCGACCTCTCACTCTGGGTGGGTAAACCCACCTTTAATTAATTTTGGGTCTTCAATAATAATTGTTGGGGCCGACTTCTTATTTTTCCTTTTATAATTGTTCGATGACCAATCCGCAAAAGGGGATTTGGTACTTATACAATTACCGACATGATTAATCCACAATGGGGATTAATCCAATAACAATAATAATAATAATGACATGGTTAATCCGCAATGGGGATTTAATCCAATAATAATAAGAATTCTCTTCGCAATTACATTATTTCAACACTCCCCCTTAACAAGAAGGGTATTCTTCATCAACATCAGGCAAGAGAGGTCTGCATCATCAGTGGCATCTGGAGGACAGTATCGTCAATATCATCTTGAAACATTGGCTAGCACATTTACGAGTCATCGGAAGTTTTCTTCATCAACAACATCATCATTATCGAAATAATGCTATCATCATTTGCATCAAATATGTATCAGTAAAAATGATACCTCATCACAACACTAGGCTGGCACATCATAGTACTACACTAGCTTAGTGTCACAGTGGTTAAGCTGGTAGCTCACTGTCAGTCACATCTTTCTTTATGTCTAACAAATAGGTCAGAAGCAAGTAATATCATCATCTCGCTTTATGTCTAACAACTAGGTCAGAAGCGAGGAATCATAGTGTCATGCTTTACGTCTAACAACGAGGTCATAAGCATGACTCATCTTGCTTTACGTCTAACAACGAGGTCAGAAGCAAGGAACACATCAAAATCTCGCTTTATGTATAACAATGAGGTCAGAAGCGAGGAATAATCTTGCTTTACGTCTAACAACTAGGTCAGAAGCAAGGAATCAGAGACGTCATGCTTTATGTTTAACAACTAGGTCAGAAGCATGAATCATCTTGCTTTACATCTAACAATGAGGTTAGAAGCAAGGATCACACGGCGTCATGCTTTATGTCTAACAACGAGGTCAGAAGCATGACTCATCTTGCTTTATGTCTAACAACGAGGTCAGAAGCAAGGATCACACGGCAACATGCTTTACGTCTAACAACAAGGTCAGAAGCATGACTCATCTTGATTTACATCTAATAGCGAGGTCAGAAGCAAGGAATACATATACTCCCCCTTTCAGGGAGGGTCCTTTCGGACAATACCAAGCTTATCTCGAAAGTGTTCAAACTTTACACGGGATAGAGGCTTAGTCAACACATCAACAACCTGTTAATCTGTGCTAATGTACTGGAGCTTCAAGGCTCCTCTCTATACCATGTCGCGGATTAAATGATAGCGGATCTCTATGTGCTTCAACCTGTCGTGGAACACATGATTCTCTATCATTTTAATGCATCTTTGATTGTCACATAGAATCGCAGTTTCTCTCATCTCCAAATCAAATAGGTCTGTCAGCAAATTTCGAAGCCATATAGATTCGTAGCTAGCAGAACATGCGGCAATGTACTCTTCTTCCATTGTGCTGAGAGCAATACTGGATTTCTTCCTACTTTTGCACGAGATCATAGCTGATCCCAAACTAAAACAACATCCGGAAGTACTTTTTCTGTTAGCAACATTTCTTTCCCAATCTGCATCAGTATATCCACTCAGTGTGAAGTCATGATCTCCATCATAGCTGATACCATAATCCACTGTACCTTTAAGGTACCTCATCACATGTTTTGCAGCCACTAGGTG
Organism: Picea engelmannii; assembly: GCA_009831015.1. Taxonomy (NCBI): domain Eukaryota; kingdom Viridiplantae; phylum Streptophyta; class Pinopsida; order Pinales; family Pinaceae; genus Picea; species Picea engelmannii. The sequence continues at coordinate 298,776 of ML804781.1, forward strand.
AGCACGTCTGGGCTCTACCAGAAACTGACTCAAGGTGTTCACTGCAAAACAGATGTTTGGTCTGGTGTTCATTAGGTACATCAACGATCCAATAATTTGTCTGTACAGAGTGGCATCTATCAAGTGTGACGAAGTATTGACCAACAACTTCAGCTTTGCTTCCATGGGAGTATTCATGGACTTGCATTCTAGCATGTCGAATCTCTTTAGGATTTCGACCGTGTACTTCCCCTGGTTAAGGAAGATTCTTTCTGGACTCTGCCATACCTCAAGACCTAAGAAGTAATGCATTAGGCCAAGGTCTTTCATTTCAAATTCTGTGGCAAGTCTCTGTTTACATTCAACGATGAGATTTTCTTCTCCAGTTAAGAATAAGTCATCCACATACAATAGTAATATTACTGGTTCATTATCCATAATTTTGAAGTAGAGATTTGAGTCTGCTTTACTCTTGGTAAAGCCCAAGCTCGTCAAGAAACTATCTATACGGCCATACCAAGCTCTGGGAGCTTGCTTCAATCCATATAAGGATTTCTTCAATCGACAGACATGAGACTTCCTCTCTTCAACCTCAAATCCTTGGGGTTATTCTATATACACTTCCTCTTTGATAACACCATTCAGGAAAGCTATCTTCACGTCCATCTGGTGCAACTTCCATTTCATCTTGGAAGCAAGAGCTATAATGGTTCTGATCGAAGTGTATCTGGCCACATGAGCGAATGTCTCTTCATAGTCAATACCTTCCTTCTCAGAAAAGCCACGAGCGACAAATCTTGCTTTATATTTCTCAATACTTCCATCAACAACATGTTTTATTTTGAAGAGCCACTTTGATGATACCACATCCTTACTTTTTGGTCTGGGAACTATTTCCCATACATCATTCTTTATTATGGATTGGTGTTCCTCTGTCATGGCATATTCCCATTCCTTCTTTTGAATGGCCTCTTCAAAGCATGTAGGTTCTTCATCAAGTAGATTGCACATCAAAGCCGTGTAACTGGAGAATGGCTTTGGTCTTTTCACCTGTCTCATGGTTCCTTCTAGAACACCATACTTCTCTC
>ML804781.1:308526-318967 GCA_009831015.1 Picea engelmannii
GGGGGGGGGGTCAAGAGTTCTGAATTGTTTCGCTTCGCATCCTTGGTACCAGGAGTGTCGAAATGGCTCCCTTCAAGAATTTTCCAAAAACCTCAATCCTCCACCACTTTTCCTCTAGCAATGAATGGTCTCGACGCTTTCGGGACTTCATGGACCGGGACCTCTAGTCTCCTGAACTCTTACCTCTCAGACTCCGGGTATCCGAAATTGTGAAATTCTCTCTGGACAATCAATGGTCCATATCGCTCCTTGATCAAGGGATATAATATTTTCACGAATTTCTCATTGCTTGTCCCAAGTCCTTTGGTTTTTTGAAATTCCGGTATCTCCTCGCAACTAACTAGTGCACTACTTCTCCGAGATCGAACAACTTGAAACATTTCGGTTCTTTCTGAATGTATCTTGACTCCCGATCCTATCCAATCTTCAAAACTCTTTTCTGAAGGATTTCTCCCGCTATATCTTATGATATTTTAAGTTACTTACAATACTAATCTCATAGTCATAACAAATACGGATATTACCCTCTCTTTATGGGAACAACCAACAAGGGTCACTCTTGGGAATTAACAACAGTCCCAAAGGAATCCTCTTAATCTTGCTCAAACAGATTATCCTTGTTGTCGATCCTAACCATTATAGGTCAAGTAATCTGACCCTACATATTTTCATCAGTCCTCTCAATCGTGAGGAGTTATAGGCTCAGAGTTTAGTCTTTAATAATGCAGTAATCATAACTTCCTAAGGATCCTGCCAATCCTTACCAGATTTCCCAAATCATGAAGGAGTTCTTCATTTGGATCTTAATTCTTACCTAACCAACCATATCAATTGCAAGAGACTCTACCTGCTTTAGTAGGTAGCCATCGTCACACTATAACAAAACTACTCAGTTCATGTCCCTTTTCTGGCTAGTGCAGCTTCATAGCACAATTTATTCCACCTCTGTTATTCACACTCAGGTCTTATCAGTAATACTGATCAGTGCATTCCTACTCCTATAAGAGTAGTTATCATTTTGACAAAGGAACAATATAATTCCTTTGTTGGAATTCAACAAGAAATCCCAAAATCGCAGGTTCAATTTGCAGCCCTTCTCCTTAAGGAGTAAATGCAAATAACAACATATCCTTACGCAGCTCATACATGAGCCCAAGCAGACCAAGTGTTGTAACCATGATCTAATACCAATTTGTAACACACCCACTATGGGAACTAAGATTTTTCAGCTTTTTCCTTCCTTTCACCGACGAACAGAATCCACGAATTCCTATGGGGCCTAATGTAGACCCTACCATCCCTTATCCTTACCCATGTGATCATTGGCCATGACCAAAGGCATGACCAGAGAGGTGTTTTCGGCTTTCGCGATTCGAGAAATCACGATGCATGTGTTCCTCTGCTCTCTTGTCTCTCGAAGTGCCGAAATCTGAAAGGGACCAAAAATTTGTCACATCTAACAATGCCTCGAATTAAAACCTGGCATCCCACCTTCTGGAGTTTCGCGTACCAGGTTTTCAGGGTGGGAGAGGATGAGGAATTCATACCCTTCAGTTTTCTGGGTGCCAAAACACCAGAAAACCAAATCTACATGCGCTAAGCCGTATCGGGATTTCACAAGTCGAGAATTTAGGATTGGCCTGTACCAGGGACTTGCTTCTAGATATCCCGAGTGTCGAAATACCGAGACATCAAGACTTATCTGCGCTATTATTATTTTATGGTTTCACAAGTCAGGGTTTCGCAACCGACGAGTACAAGGGAGTTGACCCTTGGGTTTCTCGGGTGCCGAAACATCCAAACTCTAGAGACACTATGTCATTTTGGGGTTTCGCAAGTCGGGATTTCAGGACTGGAGAGTACAAGAGACTTGCCTTTAGATATCCCGAGTGTCGAAACACTGAAACACTGTATCTCATCCTCTCTATTATCATTTCAGGGTGTAGCAAGTCAGGATTTCGGGATATGCGCAGACAGGAGGTCTCACACTTAGGTTTCCCGGGAGCTGAAAATCTGAACCATATATCCTCTAAACTCACTTTGGGGTTTCTCAAGTCGGGATTTCGCATTTCGGGACTTCACGAATCTTGTTGCTCCAATTCCTTGTCCTCTCGTACTCTCGGTACCCGAAGTACCGAAGTACCGAATCCCGAAATTCTGGTCCTCCTTCTCCTGAGCGAGATCAACGACTCAAAGCCTCTCTTGATCCAACGACTCAGATTATTTCAGGGTTTTATGGGTCAAGAGTTCATAACTCTTACCTCTTGTTTTCCCGGTAACTGAATTACCGAAATCTCCTTTCGGGGATTTCCTCGAAACCTCCACCACTTGCATCTTTCGGGACTTCAGGGTTTGCAATTTCGCGAATCCACCACGACCAAACTCTTGGTCCTTCAACCTCCCAATATCCGAAACCCCGATGGGTTCGGATCTTTGCCATGTGTCCTCTGAAATGGATAGTCCTGATTTTTTCGGGACTTTGAGAAGTCCTCACCTTTGTGTATGTGAGGCTTAAACCTCGTGCAACTTCCCCTGGATCCGATGGCTATCGACTATCCACGTGAGATCTGATGGTAGTTGTAGCTCCTCCCTGAGCTCATGCTTTCTTCCTTTTCCTTGGAATATTTCTAAGTCTTAAAGGTCTCAACCTTCGATCTTCTACTGCAAGCCGACTATTAGGTCTCGTCAGCACCTACGAAAGGTGTTGTCCCTCTTGAGATTTCTCAGCTATGAAGGAATTAAGAGCTTTGCTCTCTTTCTCCTGGGCTTGACTTTTAGAAGAGTCTTCCACGCACCCCTTGTGCTCATTTGTCAAGTCTAGGACTTGAGTGAGTCTCGGTCTTTACTTGCTTCCCAGGGAGCATGTGCATAAATACACTACCCCTCCTGAGCTTAACAAAAATCGTCCTCCAAGGGACTCTAGATGACTAGGAAGGTTGGCATATGTACATGAAACTATTCCTAAGGTCGACAAACTCACAGTTCGTGGCTCTAACTCAAGCCGCCACAGGACACAAGAATTTACGAGTACCAATCATGTCCTATCCATATAATCTCTTACTGGCCTAATTTTACAGTCAAGTAGTAAGGAAGGAGCCACAATATATCCATTCATAAATCAAGAACAATTCCTGAAATGTACACAGTATAACCAAATTCATGTCCAGTTACAACTAAATTACCCAGAGTAAGAAAATGCTTATCTATTACAGGTTGTCGCCAACCAACTGACTATGGGTGTTCGTCCTTCCACCCGACCATAGGCACAGAGGCATTCATTCTTAGCACTCTGGCCACACCCATGCCAAGCCATGATATCACCAGAGAATTCTCACAGTTCTCGAGGGTTCTCTCTCTGTTTCATCTTTTGTTCAGGTCCTGTTTTCTGCAATCCAGAGCTTCCTCACTCGATTGTGGCCTTGACAAGGTTTCTCAGATGATTTTTGGCATCAAGCTCACAGCCTTCTCCTCGTGATTCCCTGGAGAGATTCCCCTCTTGTCTGGTGTGTCTCCTCTCCCGTGTGTGTGTCCCTCTTACTTGGGAAGGTTTTTTCTGACCTATCTGGTTCCTTCTGTTAGAAGGAATCTCAGGTATGCAAGTCCCTGTGGTACATCGGACTGACAAACCATGTTTCCATTCATGGGGTGGTTGGTGATTCAACCACCAGTACTTTCTTCATTTACTATTTTTCTTTCCTTGGGATTCGAAGGAGGCTTGTCTTCCTTATCAAGGGAGATTTTCTATTTGATACATGAAACCTCTCTTATAGTTTTCACATTATTCCTCTAGTGATATCATGGCCTGTACTTTCAAGGCTTCACCCCCACAGTCAGTTATTGGCAACTCAAACAATAATACATTTACATTTTCCTCATGCATTAGCATGGTAATTCCTATTCTATGATTAATTACAAATTGGGGGAAACAGGCTGTTACAAAATGCCAGTTTATCTCTGGTGGAGTCGCCAAGTGAAAGATAAAAATAGCCTTGATATAGTATTCAATCTTTGTTCAATATCAAAGATAGAATCTTACCTTATCATTTTCCCAGGGAAAAATAACTTCGTTTCTTCGTCCCCGACAGTGGCACCAAAAAGATGTTGGTCCTGAGATTAAACTTAAGGCTCAAAGAATAATTTTAGTCATCAAGAAAGTTTAAGAGAGTGTGTTTTTAAAGTGATTTTTATACCTTAGTTATACGAGAAAAATTGCTTAATGAAATTAGTAGTGTGGTAGCACAGAGGTCGTATTTCGTGTCTGGGTCAAAATCGAAATATTGAATGGTGTGAGAGGAAACTACAAAACTGTGAAACAAATCAAGGCATCAATTACAAAGGTGTCTCACCTTGTTGCAGTAGAAGAAATAAGATAGTGTAACCTTGTATAAAGTATAAAATGCAGTAATGTACACAACAAGCAGGTCTTGATTTACTCATAGTAAATGTAGAGGAAAAGTTGCATACTTAATAAATTATTGATACAATCAGATTATATAAGTGATTGTACTAAGTTGAAATCAAACATTTATCAAGAAAAATCTTAAAGAAATGCTGAGATACGGAAACAAAATAAACACAACCCAGATTTAACAAAACATGGAATCTCTGTCTGCATTTGTATTAATATTCTATAAGGAGAGTTTTCTCTATTACAATCGGCAAGAAGCAACATGAAATAAGTCTTCAATCTAAGTATTTATACAAAATGGTCTCAACCCACGAACGGTTGGACTTCTCATAATTTTAAAATAGTAAATATTTTTGAATAAGATTACAACATGTAAAAACTGAAAGGTTATATTAGCCATCTCCTTTGTCTCTTCGTCTGCTAGAAGAGATATTTCTTCTCCTCATCCTTTAACCTGGAATCAACTGGCATCTGATATTGACCTGTATGAGTAGTATGCACATATTTTCTTACTTGTTTCTAGGTGTGTTTTCTTTCCCATATTCGACACATTGGATGCATCTACTCACTAACTGTACCACCAACCCAGAAGGTTCAGCTGATTCATTTTCTTCAAAAATGTACAACTTATTTTCTACCTAAGGCAACCTTTCCTGTATCCTTTTTTCTCTCAATGATGTGATTTGTAACTGCAAGCTTGGGTTTACTATCCATTTTTTTATTTGGATAAGATTAATTTGGTTCATTTGTTGAATGGTTGTCATGGCTTCTTCTTTGCTTGTTCTAGAATTATATTGATGCTTTTCTATGTCAATTTGACTCAGGGATTCAGAGATAGTATTCCCTTCAACATCCAGTAGCCCTTTGTCTAGTGAAGATGTTTCTTCTAGACAAGCTTTGTTTACCTCTCTCGCCAATCTTTTTCTTTCAGCAAGATTTGTTTCCCAGGCCTTCAATATTATGTCACCTCTAGTTTGCTCAAAAAGAGACAGTCGAGGAACCTCTGATACATCATATTTTGGTACTATTAAGATAGCTTCCTGAAACTTGGCTCGAGTTGAATGGGCTTCTCTTTATTTAATGTAAATGTTCTTCAGGGAAAGGTCTACTACCTAGTAACAATTTTGGATGGCTTCCACTTCTGTAAATAGATCCTGCTTGGGTGATTCTATATTTTCATGTACTTCTAGTGCTTGAGCCTGAAAAGATACCATATCTACTATTGTACCTTCAGTCAAGTCTATATTGGCTTGAAGTTTCTTGATTAATTCTACCTGTTGAGTGAACAATCCTCTATTGGCCTATGAATTTTGATAGAGCTCATCAACGTTAGCTTTCGGTTGTTGAATCTGATGTCTGTCATGGGCTCTGACTTGTTCAAACTCTTTTTTCATATTATTTCTCACATCTTGTTCCATAGTCATTATCCGGTCTTGCAAATTCCCTACCAACATGTTTCTTTGTTTTAGCTGCTCAGCTACATTTTCTACTGACCACTGATTGGTCATGGAAAAGGCACCTAATGAACCTGCCATTTCCTTAGAGAAATCAGAATCATCTCGGCCTTGTCCATCGTACACCATTCTATGTCTTTTGACGATAGCACCATATTTCTGATTCGTTTCTCGCTTAACGATGGCCCTCTTCTTCTTGTTGAAAAAGAAGTCTGAAGGAGGAATTTTTAAGGCTGAAATAGGGGTAAGATCATCTATAGAGATGAATTCGGAACTGGGATTTCTGAAGTTTGACTGCAACGGTGTTAATGAAATAACGGGGCTACCTACATCTGTGGAAAGTTATTTCTCTACTGTGTTGGTAACCGGTTATCTGGTGTAGACAGCGACGTATCCTGTCCTCGTTTAAGAAAGGCTTCGAGTTGAGCCTTGACTTGAGGGACTAGTGGGTTTGATACTGAAGCATCCAATTTTTCAATTGAGACTTCAATGTATTTTGGATTTTCCTTAGTTTCCTTTTCTCCAGAGATCCCTGTCTCAAGACCAAGAGGTATAGTCTCCTTTGTAGATGAAGGAGCTACCGACTCTACCTGTAGTACCTTAGGCAAGGTAGTCTATTTGTGATTTTGGAAGATGAATAAGTTGGCATGTTGATCTGGTGACAGAGTTTGGACTCTGTCCAATACTTCTTCGTATGACTTGGATCCCCTAAATATTTCATCCTCTGGGGAATTCTCGTGCACATACCTTTTTAAATTTTATTGAGCCAGGTGATTTTCCACGATCTTCTGTGGATCATGCCTTTTAAACTCAATTTCAACTAACTTGACGTCTTCTAGATCTGCAACCTCTAATTAATAATGGAAGAAATCTAACAACAAGAACCTACCAACCTGAAGAGGGAAGGTTGGCCATACCTTTTTCTGGACCGCCTTCAATTCCTTGTTGATGCCCCTGGTCACAGTTTGATAAGCCACTTCTCGACATACCGGTCAATCTTGTAAAAACTTTGAGAGAGCATGGGGGGGAATCTAACACCCAAAAACCCTGATGTAGGAAACGTTTTCTTCGATGTACCACTCTGCTATTTGGCCCATTTTTTCCATGATTTTTTCTGAAACTCTGGGAGGTGGGAAAACATTTAGAGAGACATGAATAGGCACCACTACGTAATGGCATATTTCATTGAAGAAATCTCTGGATTTATCTTCCCATAGCTTGGAATGATAAAATTGGATGGGTTCAACGTTGGTCAGGGTCCAATTCCATTTCATTAGAGGGAAAGGAGTCATAAAGAAAATAACATCCAAGATATATGCTGACATATAGAAAGGGGCAGGTTTCCCTTTGGACTTTGCCAATTGGTACTTTATGATTTCCTTAGCCAAGTTGTCTGATAACATCTTGGCCTAGTTGAAAGAGTAGTCCTCGGCCACTTCATGTATAATTGGTACCCATGCCAACGGGAAATGAGCGGAGTCCTTTTTCCCGAATATCCTACATAGCATCGTAGCCACATAGATCATATGGGCTTCTAACGATGCTGTGACATAAATGTCGTGAGTGTCAGCTCTGAATTTCTCCGGGTACCCCCACTAGTCCTTGATTAAATCAAGGTAGATTTTACCATATTGCTTACACTCCTGTTTCTCAAACTCCATTATGAATGTAGAATTGTAGTTATATTTAAAATTGAGGGATAGTTTATACATTAATTGTATGTGCTCTGGCCGAAAAGACCCAACAACAACCTTATGTGAGTTGCAAATGCTCCTGGTTGAAATGTTGACGTTTTCCAGGTACCAACCTATCATGTTGTTATACGACATGAGCCTCGACCGCGCTACTATTTTGTGTAGCCCTGACTGAGCTATGTCCTTGAGTTTGGTTTCATGAGTTTTGGTTACTTCATCGCTTGAATCATCTCGACAATTTATGAGCTCATGCTCTAGGATATCAAATACCTGTGTCGAAGATTTCACAGTGTCAATGGCCCTCATCGAGGTATCTGACATAACATCTGTATTCGGATTTGTGCTCTCACTAGCTACTTTAGCCATCTTTTGTGGTGCCATGATATTGATGAAATTGGAATGGGGCTACCTAATACAGGGAAATACATGAGATTTCTCAGTTGGCTAAAACTTGCTATTCTGCGAGAACGAAAATGGAAATAAAAATCAAATATTCTTATTCACCTCAAGTGTATTGATCTGAGAGTACCTTTACCGACGATAAATGTATTTACCTTAATGACAGAATCTAGGCTATGATCTGCAATCTATATTGGAATTGTTGTCATTGATTTGTGATTAATGCCATTAATATTGGTGGTTCACGATTGGGGACTTTGATGAAATAGGTTTTAAAATTCCCGAGTCACGAATTCTCGAAAGATTAATTTGTGAGATAATCTGGTTTAAAACATTATTTAATCATGTTTAACTTTAAGTGTTTTCAGGTATCCAAACTTCGATATTTTTAATAGTAGCTTGAGATAGAATCCCCGAAACCCAAAACTGCGAAATGATTAATTATTGGATAATCATTTTTTAGTTTTAATTAACCCTGTTTAAATTTGAAGTGTTTCGAAAGTTCGGAATTCAGAGACTTCAAGATGTGATGGATGATAAACGTTCGAACTTCCAAAGTGCAAATTTATTAACTGTCTTTTAACCGATATTAACTTAATTGATTAAGATTTAATATTTTGGGATTTTGTTGCTTCTTGGATTTGCAATTTATCTCGTCATTATATTTCTGAAGGACCACTACTCGGTAGTGATGTGTCGAGGGTGACGTCATTTTAGATGACATGTCGAGACCAGGGGGTGTTGCGTGTTACTTAGATTCGTACGAATCTCCAGAGGAAAAAAGTAGAAAATGGATGCCATGTGTCAACCCAGGGAATATTCGAAAGATACACGTGTATTATTCCTTGTGTCCTTTGAAAGTTTATGAAAGATTGATAACGGATAAGTACCAAATCTTTGTTCTTTGTATGATGTGTATCTTGAAATCAAGTTATAATGTTGTTAGAATTGTCTGTGTATAATGCCTGTATGTTTTAATGTTATTTATGCATGAATAGTCGTATGAATAGAGTGTTATAACTGTTTAAGTTGCATTAGATAGATATGTATATAAATATATACAGTATCAGAGCGTGAAATTTATTCGGTGGCATGGCTTGGTCTGTTGGTTTAAGGTCGGGGATGTCACAAATTGTTATCAGAGTAGAAATCAAAAGGTACAGTTGATTAGGTAGCGTTACCTGTTATAGCAAGATTTGCCTCACCGTTCCTATCTTGCACAAAGGGCCTTTTTCGATTTCCCTATACAGACTTGTCATTATTTTTTGATGAATCCAGAACCAAAAATATACAATTTTCTACATATAGGCTCCCTATCAGCTATGCAAGATGCGTATATGTTGGCCACTCCACTACAACTTGCATACATTGGGATTTGTGCCAAAAAATACAAAAATGAAGTCGAGTTCCCATGTCACAATAGGAGACCTATGATCCTTGGCCTTCCATATACTGGAAACATTTTGACTCGGCCCTTCGGTTGCATTTTGAAGGCTATAAAATCACAATTTCGAGCTATGGAAAAGAGGAGAAAGCATTCAACTTTGAGAGAAAAGTTACTCTGGAGAAACTACTTCATATTGAGTCTGCATCCCTTTGTCCCTCAAGTCTGAACACAGTTTTCAGCCCCCAAAATCTTTCCCTATTGTTGAGAGAACCCCATTGACTCTCTCATATGAGCTTGCCTTTGGTGGAGGATTGAAGTGGTGGAGGCCTAGTTGGAAGGAACTTGGTTTCTTGGTTTTGAACTGTGCCAACACGAAACTTTGTAATGTTGTCACTTCTGCTGATCAATTATTAATAGAAATACTCCTTTCCCGTCCTATTGGTATATTGAAAATGTATGGTTATTATCTATGGGTGTGTTTGTAATGTTCATTAATGGATTATGCTATCTGATGTACTAACCCCTTTATATCATTATATACTTTCTTTTCTCGTTTGTTAAGAACTTATTGAAGGTATAAATCTTTGGGACGAAATGCTCAACGGAGGAACATCGTCAAACATGAGATCGAGGTAGGCCTCTTTCTTATCTTACACATTAGTTTATATAGCATATGTTGGAATTGAGTTGATTTCTATAGTCATACCTATCTATTGTGGTTGACCCTTGGTCATAAAGAGTTTTCCCCTCATAATAGAATTGGCGGCTCCACTAGGGAGAGATCTTCCTTCTAAGGGTTGAAGTACTTTTTCTTCTTGCATTGCTCCTTTTCCTTTGTGTTTCTTGTCGTATCACTGCTTGACAGATTTTGTTCACTCTGGGCCTGAGTTTTCATTCTTCTTGCCTTTGTCTGGCTTTGTTTTAAAGCATATACACGTGTTTTCCCCGGACAGTCGCGTATTGTTAAGCCCTAATATTGGCTCATTACCACTTAATTGGGGCATATTAGATTAGTAATGTTATTTTATTTATGTCGGCTTTAGGCCATTAGTTGTGATTTAGATTAGTAATGTTATTTTATTTATGTCGGCTTTAGGCC
>ML804781.1:356573-384882 GCA_009831015.1 Picea engelmannii
TCTCACCTTCATTGAGGATTTTTCCTACTTTCTTTGGGTATACACCATTAAATATAAAGATGAGGTGTTTGGAGATTTTAGGGAATTCTAACTCTTGTGGAAAATCAAAGCATCTAGAATATCTATTGTCTTAGGATTGATGGCAGAAGTGAATATATTAGCAATGATTTCCACTCATTTCTCATAACTCAAGGCATCTCTTACCAAATAACTATTCCTTACACTCCACAACAAAATGTAATAGAACATAAGAATAAGGCTATTATGGATATGGCTCACTATATGTTTCACTCCAAGAAAATAAATCTTACATTCTATGGAGAGGGAATTGTTTTCATAGTTCATATAATAAATACAACACATACTCATGCTTTCACATGTACAACTCCCTGTGAAAAATGTTATGGAAACAAACCTTCAATCTATTTCAAATTTCAAAATTTTTTGATCTAGTGCATGGACTGATGCTCCTAGCGAAGGCGAAACACATCAACATCTTCAAACTCATACTACAATGCTATGATTCACTGCAACAATTTTTTTTAGGGTTATTTCCTTTATGATTCCACCACTCATAGGGTGGTTGAATATAGAGAGGCACCCTTTCATGAGTTCCTACTCACAGTCTACTAGGATCTCTCCCAATACTCCTTTCAAATGATTCTCGATGTGATTTCATGGATTGTGCCACCTCATATTATGATGCATGTCTTCCTTTGTATGAATTCTTCCATGTGTTCATGTATCTCTCACCTTCATTTTTGGCTCCACATCTGATCATTGTTCATGCATAAGTACTTCATCCTTTTGTTATTGTTACATCTCTGTCCATTTTAGGTTTGATGTTGTCAAAAATTTTACTTCTTGTCTTTGTTATGGTGAATTCCTATGCTTTCATAAGTCATGTTTTGAGTTCCTGCAGTTGTCTACATTCAAGAGATTAATTAATTTTAACATCATCTCATTGGAATAATAATAATGTTTGATAATAATGAATCAAAGAATATTTATACCAATGGTTGAAATAATTCTTGCATATATTATTTATCAACTATCATAAGATTATCGAAAGTGTCGAGTTTACTCTACAATGAAAACACTGCATTCACTAAAATATGTAATGTACCCTGTTATTACAACACTTCTCAAATAATATCATACATGAAGACAAACATTGCATATTTGATTGTCTAAGTAGGGTTAAATTAAATTTTGATGATGATGAGTATTTTGAACAATAGATTGAGTAAAATTTGAAGTAGTAAAAATTCATTCATGTTGGGTAAAACATTGGTTGCAGAGAAATGCCATTCAAAATGTCACAATTGCGACATAAATCTTCACAAATGTGGCAAGAACGACGTATATGTCACAAATGTGGCAAGAGAGATGCACTATCCCCATAACATTGTGACCATGAACACAACAACCCCTTAATACACTATGATCCCCGATGCAATCACGACTAACACATTACGACCCCGAACACACTAATCCTCTAATACACTATGGTTGGCATTAACCCATTTTAGTCCGAACACAATCATGATTTAATATATTGACCCAATACCATGAACCTAGTACTAACCCACTAGTCATATTTGACCATCGTTAACTATATTGACCATGGTTGATGCATGACCCCATGAACCTCCTAACTATTTAATCCCATTGAACCCATCTCATAACCCCTTGACCCACTAACTTCATCTAAACATACCCACTAATCCATTAACTATGTAACTTACTAATCCCTTAACCCATGACCCTCCTATTACATTCACTCTAGTAACCAACTAACCCTTCACCCTTATTGATGATATTGATCTCCATTGACCATTGTTGACCATGATTGTGCATAATTCATCATGTTTGACTATATTTGACCATATTTAACGTGGTTGACTCATATTGACCATCTTAATAACCTACACTTGTTCTAAACCTACAACTAGCAAACTAGTTTCCATTAAGTCTTAAGGAAGCTTTTCTCATGATACCATTTTACTACTCACTTGGCATCCAACCTCTCAAGTACTCAATGCTCCGACACTTAAATTTTCTTGATGGTCCCAAATAGATTCTAACCCTTTACACACTATAATCATTTACCCCTATAACTCATGACATGAAAATCACACCCTAAAACATTATAAACACTAACTACTATGACCCCAAAGCGTCGTTATTATAGCAAATTTGTCGCAACATCTATCAAATGCAACATATTTATAGATTTTGTAACGTCGCAATTCCGACGTAAAAAAAACCTAAGTGACTGTTAGTATTTTGACTTGGTCAACATACTAAGGTGATAGTTGGAGGGGAAAACCTAGTTTCCAAAAAGTTGCAATTGAGACATCAATCTTCACAAAGGTGGCAAGAACGACGTCTATGTCACAAACGTGGAAAGAGAGACGTTAACGTGGCAAGAGAGATGTCAACGTGGCAAGAGAGACGTCAATGTGACAAGACCGACGTTATTGGGCAATATGATTTTTTTTTTTTTTTTTAATTTCCTCTATTTTGCGACAATATGGAAAATTTTGTCCATAACGCCGCAAATAAAACGTCGAAATTTTTACAATATGTACTAGTGGGTGAAAAGAGAGAAAGAGTGAGAGGAAGGGGGAGATAGAGAGGGAAGGGAGGTGGAGAGGTAAAGAGAGAAAGGGGGGAGAGTGGGGGAGAAAGAGGGAGGGAGATTCAAACTGTGTGTGTGTGTGTGTGTGTGTGTGAGAGAGAGAGAGAGAGAGAGAGAGAGAGGAACAATAAATAGGAAATATGATATAAGAGAGTCTATGCATTCCTAGATCACATAGGTGTTCCTAGAGTGTGTGCATTCCTAGAGCGCGTAGGCGTTCCTAGAGTGTGTGCATGTTCTTTTGAATTCAATATTTTTTAGTTGGGATTGACAGATTTAACATACATCTATGTTAACTTGGTTTCCTCAGATTTAGGTTTGCGATGAAAAACTTAATGGTCCGGTATGGAAATTGATAAAAACCTCCATTTTTTTGAATACCTATCTATATCTTTGTTTTAGACGTTATTTTTCTATAGGCTACACAATTTAGTTGTTCACGAAGCTACAAACATAGAGATAGTGGGATATGATTCCAAATATATAGTTTTTTTTTTAAATTTATTTTTTTAACTATTTTTAATCTATTTGAAATTATTTTGATCATGTTAAGACCCTCTTAATATTATAAATTTCCAAAAAATACAGTGCAGTAGAAAAATGAGTTCTCTAGTTTTTGGAATGAAATTTCGTTGTTAAGGTACTCAAATAACATACCACTTTTAGAAAAAATCAAATTTCACATAGTTATTCACAATTTCTATGAATAAAATTTGTATATTCAGAAAGCTAATTCAATTTCCTATGCTTCATCTTCTTTCACCACATTCAAATTCATTGTAAACATACCTTGAATAATCCCTTCAAGTTAACAAATTGTTGTTTTTCCATGTTTACATTGCCACTAATGCATCATAAGAAAGAGTCATTAACTTGCACATACCCTAAAATGACTTTGTTATTGACTTATCCTTAAAGCCACTTTGTGATTGTGTACCTAATGATCTTTAGGTGTTTTCTCCTGTTTTCTCCTCTTGCATTGTGATTGTGCATGTAATGACAACTTCTTACCCTTTCCCAGCGAAACGGTCATTCATATTGTTGAAGAAAAAGAAAACCTGCCATTCTTAGGAAAAAGGTTAGAAAATTGTGAAGATCTCAAACAGCGAAATTAGAGGTCAAAGTAGGCAAAAGAAAACTAGGCTAAGTGTGGAGGTAGACAAGGCTCAAGCCTTGCTTTCCATGAAAATTAAAGTATTTTAAAGACATATTTTAAAGACAACGTGCGAAGACAAGGAATACGCCTACCGACAAGAAAAGAGAAGGAACAACTATTTTTATTAAAAAGAAAACAGAGACCCGAGCTTAACCCGATTGCTCCGTGACCGTTGGCACCGAATCTGCAATCGAGATAAGGATGAGATAAGGATGGTTGTTAAATTGACAAAGTGAAAGAAAAAAAAAAAAAGTTAATTATATTTGAGAGATTGATGGTCAAATTACTAAAGTGAAGGAAAAAAATAAAAGTTAACCATAACAAAGTGTGTAACATCAAAAACTTTTACAGTAACTACAAGGTTATAGGCTAAAGATTTTAAGAAATGAAGATTTTTCTGGAATAGTTTTTTAAAATCCTGTCAAAAATTATTGGACTTGTAAATTTAAGTGATTATTTTTGTAGAATCTGAGTGTTTTGAGAATTTTTCAACATGCTGAATCTATTTCTACATTCAGAAATGAATTTTGAACAACAAAAAATAGTGACTCATGTAAATTTATATGACCAAATTCTAATGAAAAAAATTATTTTGTAAAACAACTATCCAACTCCCCTGCAAATAGTTCGACCTAAAAAATTGCAATGGACGCAAAAACGGAGTCAAAGTCGATACAAAGTCATTGATCTACAAGTTATTATACAGCCTCTATCTGTAAGGATTCAATGAATCCATTCTACCTGTAAGGATAATTGTGTTTTTATTTATGGTTGTTCAACAAAAATACAAATAATTTATGATGGGCGAGCCTTCAATATAGACTTTTGTCCAGCACACGTGAATTGACTAAGACTACTATCTTACACTATTGTGTAAACACACAATAGGCCAATCCCGGTGGAGGCTGCTGAAGCACTAGATAAATAAGACCTATCAGCCCAAGGCCTGTTAGGAAGTACAGTTAACGATATATCTTCGATATGGCAGAAGTCTTTACTGATAAAAACGTTGTGAAGGGTGAATCCGCAAAGAGATATATTTTATGGGATGATATATATTTATGGTTGTATCATTTTATTTTATCCAGAGAAGAAATGCATACACTGCAATTGCATATGCATCTGGTAAAAAAATCTTTTTGATTCGTCTTGATATATCCATGGTTGCAATAGATTTCTGGCTAACATAAATATACTGCACTGGTTTCACAAATTTAATTTGTAAGTCCATATAGAGATCACTTTAACGATTAAATGAAAATTATATGCAGAAGAGTATGATCAAAATTAGTGCAGAAGAGTAATTTTATATGAAAATTAGATGCAGAAGAGTGTGATAACTTTAGATATTAAACGATCGTGTTTTTACCTTAAAAATTATATAAATATAGAAGAGAGATTAAATGAGATATGTTTTTATTAAAAAATGTGTAAATGAAAAAAGTAGTATCATGCTTGGGGATAAAGGCCAGTTGTTTTTTATATTCATTTTTATAACTTTATCAATGATGACATGAGAGCATATATGGAGTCTTAGGTGGATATAGATATGTTTTTATTAAAAAATGTGTAAATGTAAAAAGTAGTATCATGCTTGGGGATAAAGGACAACTTCAGGCATGAGAGATGTGTACCATATCCATGCCTTCAACCTCGAATCTCATAATGAGTACTTATTATGAACGATCTTCTCTCACCGTTGAACATCAACTTCTTCATTCTAACCTCACTGCCAAGTGTGTGCCCCCTGCACTTGCCCTCCATCACATGTTGTGCTCATGCATGTTGTGCTCATGGTTCTTTTTATGTCGGGAACAATCGCTCCACGTGGGCTCAGACTATCTCGCTAGCATCCACCCCAATCGGGATGGTGAGTCTCACTGTCTCAGGCTGAGCACCTACTCTTGAAGCTCCTGTGGCATAGGGTCACTTTTCATCTAGAGGTTATGTTGATTGGGTTGGGAGACACCTTCATTAGCCATACAATCTTCTAGAGGATTGGATTTTCATTTGACATGATTAGGGATAATCGTCGGGATAAGCTTGGCTTCACTTTCCACTTAAGACAATCCATATGATAGCCACCCATTCATGGAAATTTTTTCATACCTAGTGCCATTTAGAATCCCTCTTAGTGTCATGATAATCAATTGAGAATCACCTTCCACCACGAAAGATTTATATCCTTTCTCTAGGGCTATCTTTAGACCCCTTATGAGGTTGGTCATTTCTACGTTGTTATTCCCTAGGCTAGACATGTAAATAACTTGAATCCTACCATCCATGTCTCTCAAGAATCCCCACGCCCTTGTTGGTCTTAGGTTTCCTTTTGATGCACCATCAAAGTTTCATTTTAGGAATCTCATCGATGGTGGCTGCCATTTATCGCTTGATTGAGGTGACCATGGTTTTTGAACCTTCCTTGCTTGGTTATAGTAGGGATCAAGTTTCCATTTTTTTGAAGATGATTGTCTCTTCCTTTCATAATTCTGCATCTTTCCTAGTCCATGTCGTGACAACTAGGGACTCCTGCATGATATACTGATGTGCCAGACCCGATCCTTTGGTAACTTTTTATTTTTGAATATCCTTCGATTTCTTTCCTTCCAAATATGTCAAAGAAGGAAACCTGGGAATCTGTTCCAAGCTCTATTGAGAATCAAATTTGTGAAGATATTTGTTTTGGTTTGTAGAATATCATGTTGAATCCTGTCTGAACGTCTAAACAACTCAACTCCATTGTCTCATAGGAATGAAGCCTCTCAGCTTGAACTAAGTAGATGATCCAATGTATCTTCAGTGGACCAACACATCATGCAAATTGAGGGACCTTCAAAACTGTATCTGATGAGGAAATCCCAAGTTAAAACTTTATATATTGTCACAAGCCACATGAAAGTGGAGATATTTGGCCATGAAGCTAATTGTCAAATCTTATTCCATAGGGCCTTGCGCTACTCTTCACCCCCTCCCAACAACTACTCAATATGCTTCCTTGAGTTTAAATTTGTAGTCCCCGTCTAACTCCCATCTCACAATATTTGTTCCATGTCTCACTTGTATTTGTTGATCCTACAACACCTCCTCCATAATATTCTTCAAGACCCCATACCATTATATCTACAATTATTCTAGTGTCTTCCATGTCCTGGTGTATGGGTTGCATTTGTCTTCTTGAATTTCCTAATAGTGGCAAACCTTCATCCAACCTTGTTGCAATATTGAAGTCCTTATCAGTTGGATAGGCCCACTCGTTCCAAGAGTTGGTTTTTCTTCCAATGCATCATCCAAAAATAGGGCGGAGAGGCCATTATGTATCTCCAATTTTGTTTGTTTGTTGGACTAGTCCTCTATTCTTCCATGCATTGCTCCATATCAATGATCCATGGTTGTTCCCCTCTAATATGGTCAAATCTTCTTGAGGTGTGTTAGGAACATATTCACTCTTCCATAGCTTTTCTCATAAAGCACCTGGGTTCTTTAACCATCTCCACCATATCCTGGTTGTTAGTGCTTGGCCCACTAGGTGGGGATCTTTGATACCCAACCCGACCTAGGATTTAGGAAGACAAAGTTTATCCCATGCAACTAGAACCCATTTCTTTCTTTGACTGCCCCTCCCCACAGAAAGGATCACTGAAGATTCCTAATTATCTTTATAATGATATTCAGTGATACATAGGCATAGACTTGAGGATGGATTTGATCAATATAATTCTTCCAAGAAGGGAAAGGAAGTGATGTGTCCAACTTGACAACTTGGATTCCATTCTAACTAGAAGGTCTTCCCAAGAAACATTTTGTATTTCTTTGTCAATGAGGGGACCCCCCAGATACTTAGAAGGAATAATGGCCTGCTAGAAACTTAGAATATTGAAAACATTTCTTTGAATCAACAAAGGGGTGTTAAAGAAAAAAATCTATGATTTTTCTAGGTTAACTAGGGCTCTCGAGGTTTTTCTAAACTCCTCTAAGACATTTTTCAAAGTCATGGATTCTTTTATAGTAGGTTGTCCTAGAAGAAACATATCATCCACAAAATGGAGATGCGAAAGGGGATCAAAGAGTGAGGGAAGGGAGATCCCTTGGATGGACCCATCCATAAGATATTTCTTCAAACTTCTTTCCAATCCCTCAACTAGAATGCTGTATAGAAAAGGAGGTAGGGGTCTCCCTGCCTTATAACTCTATAGGGGCTTAAGGTTCAAGATGGTGAGACATTAATCAAGATAGAGAAGGAGGCAGATGAAAACAGGTTTAGGATCCATAAAACCTAATTCTCACCGAATCCAAAAGATTCCAACATTTTCTGAACAAAAACCTAAATTATGCACACATATCCTTTGGACATATTGAGCTTCATAAACATCCATGGTTTCCTCTTGGATTTGAGGGAATGAATGGTATCATAGGCAACTACAATGTCATCTAGGATTTTCCATCATTCCACAAAACCCCCATGTTCCTCGGAGATGATGTGGGGAAGGATTGGTTTTAATATGTTAGTTATCAACTTTGTTATGATTTTATAAATAACATTGCAAAGAGAGATAGGTCTAAACATATTTTTTGAGTTGGAATCCTGAGCCTTGGGAATTAGGGTGATGAAGGTGGTGTTGAATGCCTATAGAATCAATCTCAAGGAACAAAACTCTTGAACCACTTCCAAATTTATTTTCCTAAAGTTTGTCAACAATCATGAAATAAGTCTATGTTGAATCCATCTATTCTGGGAGACTTCCTCGCTACCATGTATTCGATTGTTGATTCCACCTCCAATATCGTTGCAGGTCACATGCGATTGGGTTTTTTCTTCGGGGATATCAAACGGGGAACTGAATTTGTAATCTTCTAGATAACCTCCTCCTGATAATCATCTGGTTCCTTCATTATAAGACTGAAGTGATTTCTCAATTCCTTTTTTTATTTCCTCATCATTTTGAAATATCCCCCCCCCCCTCGGATCGCAAGGAAAAAATTATGTTCTAGTTTCTCCTTTACAGGAGAAAATTATGGAAGAACTTTGTATTTTTGTCCCCTTCTCTTAGCCACCTAATCTTGGATTTTTGTCTCCACAACATCTCTTCATGTTTATCTCTTTTACCCAGTTCTAGTCTTAGCTACTCTTCTTTGGTGTTTTCCTCCTCTAAGCATTCTCTGTTGATGGCCTCCACCTGGAGGTCAGCCATTTCTTCTTCCAATATCCATTTTTGACAAATATATTTCCAAATACTTCCTTGTTACAAATATATAGGTCTGAACATATTGTTAGGAAATTAAACTTCCATGCTAAACCTAGTAGAAGAGAAGAAGACACATTTAGGCTAAGAAAATAATTACAAAGAAAACACGTAGTACATAGAGATTTTACCCTAGAAACCCAAATGAGAAAACGAACATTCATTGAACATATTTCTCTCTTGTTTTCTTATTCATTCATAATAAAAGGTTACATGCCTAACCTTAGTCTACACATAAGACACAATCGAAATCATACCCTCTTGATTTACACAAGAACAACCATGTAGTTAATTTGGCTTACATATTCATGACCAACAACATTTTTCTAAAGATAATCATGAATATCAACTACAAAATATAACTTAATATGATTACAATATGCCTTATTTATAAGATTAGTAGGAAAAAACCCTAAAGAAAGGAACCCAAAAATAATTACAGATCCACGCATATCATTGGCCACAAATCCCACGAATCTTGGGATTATGTTATATTCGACCACCAAGTCGAATTACTAGTCAGATATTAGTCAACCTCTAGTCCATCTTTGGTCGGTTTCCACATGACCTCCTATTGACCTCTTGTCAAATGATATTTTGAATTTTTGTTGATCACATCGAATTTGAATTTTCTAGTTGTCTTATATTCCAGTCGATCCCCTTTGACTCGAATTTTATTGAAAATAATATAAAAACCCAACATTCTCCCACTTGTTGTCTTCTTTGATAAACCGAGAGTACTTGAAATTTTGTTCACAAACCCAAGGAAACATTTCCCATTTCCTCTCTACACAAAGAGAAATTCATAACACTCACATACTTGGTCAAAGAGTCTACTATGTTTTCGAACGTTTCTACTTTCTCCAGTAGCACCTTGTTTCTTTCCACCATGTCACTCACAAAATGGTAGTGTACATCGATATGCTTAGTCTTGGAATGATATGATAGGTTCTTTTTAGAAATATAATGATTTGAATTTCATAATTGATCTTCATATCTCTCTGCTCAAACCCAATCCTTGAACACAACCATTGCAACCTTACTGGTTCTTTTCTTTCATGAGTGGTTTCCATGTATTTAGCTTCTATTGTTGACAAGGCTATGACTTCATTTCTCTTACTCATCTAGTTGATTTCTCCAATGAACAAATTGAACACATATCCACTGGTCGACCTTCGTCGATCCATATCTCTAGCCCGGTTGGTGTCGAAAAATCCATGTACATCTACTTCACTATAATTTCCAGGTTTCCCTTGCTAGCATATACAATACTATTTTTTTCCACGCAAATACCTGAATACTCTCTTGAAAGTTGTCCAGTTCTCCTTTCCAGATGTCGACATGTATCTGATAAACACTCCCACTGCATGGGAAATTTCTGGTCGAGTGCAAACCATCACATACAATAGACTACCAAGATCAGTTTCATAGGGGACACATGCCATATCCTCTATTTATTGTTGTGTATTTGGACATTGTTCAACAGTTATCATTTCTCCCACAAGAATTGTTATCTTTATAGGTTTTCAATCCTGCATGTTAAAACATTTCAAAATTGTTTCAATATAGTTCTTCTGATTCAACCAGAACTTTCTAGGTGCTCTATCTCTCTTGATCTCCATTCCCAGAATGAAGTTTGATGCACCATGATTCTTCATGTCGAAATTGGAGGATAGTTGCTTCTTCACCTCCTTTATTGCATCCATGTTGTTAACGATCAACAACATGTTGTCGAAATACAATGTTATATATACGAAACACCCTGCTTCTTCCTTCGAATATATGCAGTGATCAACTTTTCTTCTTACAAATCCCAAACTAAGGATGTATGTGTCAAAATTTTGATACCATATCCTTGGTGAATTCCTCAGACCATAAATGGATATTTTCAATTTGCACACCAAATATTTCTTTCCCCTTACTACAAATCCTTCATGATGTTTCATGTAGATTTCTTCTTCCAAGTTCCCATGCAAGAACGTTTTCTTCACATCCATCTGTTCTATTTCCATATCAAATGTTGCAGCCAAATACATTAGTACTCAAATGGAAGTTAATTTTGCAACAGGGGAAAAAATATCACCAAATTCGACTCCTTCGACATGAGAGTATCCTTTCGCTACCAATCAAGCTTTGAATTTATCAACTTGACCTTTCGCATTCATATTTTTCTTGAAAAACCACATTCTATTAATGGGATTTATTCCACTAGGTAAATTAACTAAATCCAATGTCTCATCCTTGTGCAAGGATTCCATCTCTTCGATCATGGCGTCCTTCCAGAGTTTACCCTCTGCCAATTCCACTGCCTTGCTGACCAACTTGGGATCCTCATCAGTGGTGGTTAACAAAAATGAGGAGCAAAAGTAGGGTGGACTATACCTTTTCATTGGTTTCCTTACTCATTCAGACATTATTATGTTTGGGTTCAATTATTCCACCTCTTCATCTGATTCAATCGACTCATTTGAAACTTCTTCTTCTTCTTTGTTCCTTAGTTCAAATCTCACCTTCTCTGGATTATTCTCTGTTTGAACCACTTCAGAATCAAACTTCCTTTCGACTTCTCTGAAGACCACATCTAGACTTTACATTATTCTCCTTGATGCAGGATCCCATAGCTTATATCTTTTCATTCCTTTTTTGTATCCAATGAAAATACATTTGACTACCTTCTTGTCCAAATTTCTCCTCTTTTCCTTGGTAACATGAACAAATGCATCACAGCCAAATACTTTGATATGTGAAAGTGAAGGATTCTTACCAAACCATACCTCATGTGGATTCAAGTCAAATAGTGTCGATGAAGGAGACATATTCACCAAATATTTTTCAGTGTTAACTACCTCTACCCATAATTCTTGTTTGAGCCCAACACCACTGAGCATGCTCCTTGCCTTGTCTATCAATGTTTTGTTTATTCTTTCAACAAATCCATTTTGTTGTGGGGTATATGGTGTGTTATTTTTGCATGCCATGCCACACTACTTGCAGAACATCTAAAAATCCTTTCCACAAAATTCACTATCGTTGTCAGTTCTCAAAACCTTAATATTCTTATCTATCTGGTTTTTCACAAGAGACTTAAACTCTTTGAATTTCTCAAAAAAATCTGATTTTTCCTTAGGAAATATATCCATGTATTCTTGGAAAATTCATCTATGAAGGAGACATAATACGTGGATCCACCAAGTGAAGGCACTATCAGAAGGCCAAAAACATCATTATGAACCAATTCTAGAATCCCCTTTTCCCTTGTCGCTCCAGATAGGAATCTCACCCAACATTATTTTCCATATATACAATGTTTCAAAAAAATTGACTTCTAAAGTACATTCAGGAAAATCTTCGACCATACCTTTGTTATGCATAGCTTGAAGTACTTTTTCTCCAATGTGTCCCATCCTCTTATGCCATATCATGGTTGGGTTGAATTGACGAATACTTGTTGAGTCAATTTGAATAGACTCAGCTTGAGTTGATTCAGGTCGATTCGAAGTCAAGACGACTTTAGGAACAAAAAAGTTGTTGCATCCAATCAAGTCGACATTCCCTAAAAACTTGTATATGGTGCCAATCTGAACTCCTTTCATTAAGACCATCACACCCCTAACCATTTTGCACGTATCCTTCTAAAATAGAGTGTGCACTCTTGCATCACTCATCTTGCTGATAAATATCATGTTTCTTTCCAAACTTGGAATATGTAGCACACCTGGAAGGGTTCTACTCCTCCCATCCTGCAATATCAATCAAACTCTTCCTCGTCTGACTAGTTTGGTGTTAGAAAAACTGAATCATAGAGAAACAAAATAAAACAAATGACAAAATAAAATAAAACACAAAATATACACAATACAATAGACACACAGATATACATGGTTCACCTAGTGTGGGCTACATCCACCAGAGAAATTTCCAGGTCCTTCATTTTTATTATCCAACAAAATTAAGGGATACAAACTACAACACTCCCGCTGCAACTTCCTCTTATTTATGTCATAATATCCTCTCCCAGAATACAATATTCACCACAACACACAACTGAAATACAATTCCCTCATAAAACAGGGTTTCCTTCTATGGAAAAAATCCTAACATAACTTCTATCGTCATATCTGTGACTTTATAATGAATTGTGTATCCTGCAATTTCTTTCACCTGCATATGAATTAGGAAGATAATCAAGCTTGATAACAAACATTTGGTCATTGATTCATATCCCAAGAACATATCTCCTCCTTCATATCATTCATATTCATCGAACCATTCTCTATGTGGTATCATATGTTAGGATGCTCCTAAGTCGATCGACAAAACATCTTGATCTGACTGTGTATTGGTTGATGCCAAATACATATCGCCTCCTTTGTCTGGAGAAATATTTATGTCAATCAAATGCTTCTCATCGAATCCTGTACCGACTTCCATTTCCTTCAACTTCCAGTCCCTTTTATAATTCCCAACTTTCCCACATTTCCAACATCGTCTCGTAGATTGAATCGAGGATTTAGATCTACCCTTTGACTTATAATTTCTACGAGATAATTTTCATTTATGTCGGTGAAACAATAAATCTCTCACCACTAAAACATCTTTGGTATATGCTTCCATGTTCTTCCTTCTCATTTATTCTTATAGTAGAGATGCAACCAAGTCCTCTAGCTCTAATGTAGTTGAATTACTCCCTATAGCCATGACTAAGTTATCCCAAGAGTCTGGTCAAGAACATAATAGACGAAGACATTTCTCCTCCTTAGTAATTTTAATATCAATGGATGATAACTGGATTATTATGGTATTAAACATATTCAAATGATCAATTACAAAAATACCATCACTCATCCTCAGAAGATACATCTTCTTTCTAAGAAAAAACTTATTTACTAGGGATTTCGACTGGTACAATCTTCCCAACTTGTCACACAATTTATTGGCCGAGTCTTCACCTAAGATATTCAAAAAAACTGAATATGCAATACAAATTCAAATCCTACTCCTTTTCCTTCTTTCCCTTCTCTCGATTTTCTCCCATTCCTTCCTCTACATACTTTTCAGAATGGTACCTGGACATACTACTACCCATTTCTCTCGATCTACAAGGAGATATTCAATTTTAAGATTCCAAAGCTCAAAATTTTGGCCATTGAATTATTCGATCTCTATTCTCAAGCTACTTGCCATTCTTTAGGCACAACTTTAAATATATTTGAATTATTATTCTTACTGGACCTAGGGTTTAGCTCATATCCAAGGTTGTTAAACCAAGATCTTATACCACATGTTAGGAAATTAAACTTCCATGCTAAACCTAGTAGAAGAGAAGAAGAAAGGTTTAAGCTAAGAAATGAATGACCAAGCAAACACAAAATACACAGAGATTTTACCCTAGAAACCAAAATGGGAAAAATAACATTCCTTGAGCATCTTGCTCTCTTTCTGTTTATTAATTTAAAATAAGAGGTTACATGTCTAAACTTGGTCTACACTTAAGACACAATCGACATCATACCCTCTTTATTTGCACAAGAACAATCATGTAGTGCATTCGACTTATATATGCATGACCAACAACCTTCTACTAAAGATAAGCATGAATATCAGATACATCATGTAAATTAATATGATTACAACACACCTTATTTATAGGATTTATAGTAGGAAAAACCCTAAATAAAGGTGCCCAAAAATAGTTACAGAGCCATGTATATCATTGGCTACAAATCCCGCAAATCTTGGGATTCTGTTACATTCGACCACCAAGTCGGATTACCGGTAACATACCAGTAAAACTCCAGTCAGTATTCAGTTGGTTTCCACACGACCTCCTATTGACCTCTTTTTGGTTGGCCTTTCAACTTGTTGTCGATCAGTTCGATTTCAACTTTTATGGTCTTCTTATCTTCCTTTCAATCCACCTCAACTCGAATTTCACTGCAAAGAATATAACAACCCAACACAAATGTGCTTAAGTATTTGTTGGAAATGAAATATCTTTGTGCCATACAAATTTTCCTTTTCCTTCCACCAAGATTTCAGGTTTTGGTGGAAGTCAGGATGATCTAGCCAGAACTTCTCGAATCTAAAAGGCTTGAGTGTAGGAACTAGTTTTCTCATCCATTCGAGGGTAATGGGCTAGTGGTTTGATCCATAATAGGGTGAGATGTCAGTTGAGACTTCCTGCTTGGATTGGAAGAAAGTTTTGATAACCAAAAATATTTCTAATATAAATGTGATCATTTTATCCTTCCCTCTTCTATTATTCCATGTAAATAAGCCACTACTGGAAGGGATGTCTATCAATCTGATATTTGCAATCATGGCTGTTACCCATGATTTTGGTCATCATGATGATGTATTGATGATGGTGTACTCATGCTCTTCACAAGAACTTTCTCCTGAGAAAAAGTTATTTTCATCTCTTCCAGAAAACTCATTTTTGAAGACTGTTCGCAGGCTACTAGTATATTTGCCTGCGAGAATGCATGATTCTCGCAGGCTGCCTTAAGCCGGTGTGCGAGAGTTTCGCACTGTGTTGAACTGCTAGGGTGCAAACTCTTTCTAAAGCAAGGAAAAAGATGACTTCTCGATGCTTCTAGAAGGGAATCTTCTAGAAGGATGAGATGGCATTCGAATGGTTATCCTAGTACTGGATTTCCTGATATTTTGGGATCATTCTTATCCAAGTAACTAATTCATTCTCTCCTATATATTGAGGGAATTCTCATGGAAAAGGTTAAGCAAGATTCATTGGAGAATTGGTGAAAGAATTGTGTGAAGGACTGAAGCTACAACAGCTTGGAGACTCTAGCAAGTTTATCCAAAAGAGTTGATCTTCTTCATGCAAGTGAGCAAGTGTGTGTGTCGGAGCCAAGGGCCATCAAAAGGAAGTTTGCGACATCAAGGCTCAGGTTGTAATATTTACTTTCCATTAATATGATACAGTAGCATGTCCCTTTCCCATAAATATAATTCCACTTTATTGTATAATTCCTTGATCATATACATAGATTGACTGTTGAATAGATTGTGCTTTCTTCACTTTGGTTGGTTTGTGTTGTCTTGGTCTTGACTGCACGAGAGTACTAGAGAGAAGCGGGAGAAACAAAGACCATAGGAAGCGATAACAAGGTATGTTCTTTATTCTTGTCTCCTATTTAATTCAATGATTAGAATCTAGGGAAAGAGTCATGTTCTGTCTTTCTTTGTTCTAGATCTAGGTGGATCTAGGGAGATCGGTTTGTGTCTGCACTTACAGATTTATCTAATAACAAAATTGGCGACTCCACTGGGGAACAATCCCATTTGCTTTGTGGATTTTGATATTTTTCTATGGACATTTTCTCTGGTTTCACGTTTCTCCTGTCCTATCAATCTCTGAGTCTTCAGGATATCTTGATAGACCCTCTGGGTCCAGAGGCCTTTTTCAATTTTGCTTCATTTTTCAAATTTTTTATTATGTTCAGGCATTCTCGCACTGTACTTCATTGTAGCTTGCGAGAATTGGTAGGGTTCGCACTCTGCCTTTAGGTTTCAATGCGAGGTTCTTGTACCCTGCTCAAGGGTCACCTGCGATAATCAATGATTCTCGCACTGTGTAATATTGCCTGCCTGCGAACACAATTTTTCAAAATTTTGGATTATAGTTTTGGCATTTTTAACTGCCCAGATCAGTTTGATTGCCTCATAAAAGTTTCTTGGACCTTTGATTGATGTTTTTCTTGTCTTCGTTTGCATGCATGAACAGTTTTACGATTAAAAGTCTTTTCTTGTCATTTGTGGCTTGACTTTCATTTCTTGGCTTTTCTTGGCAAAACCATTCTCTCTCACTTCAGACTCTGAGTGTGTTTGATTGGTTGAGAACCAGTGATTGGTAGAAAGTTGAGTTGTTTGGTTTTTTCTTATTTTCTTATTGTTTGAAAGGATAATTTTCTTTTGCATTTGAAAAGATTAAATTGGTTCGTTCTTTATTTTTGCTTTCATTGAAAGAGTGGATTGGGTGTTTATCATTGCTTGTTCATTTGGTTTTTGATTTTCTGTACTCTTGATGTCATAGTGTGGGTCCTTTTTTGAAAAGTGAACAAAAAAAGTTTCTCTTTCAAAAAATTCTTTTCGTTTTAGAAAACATTGAAAATCAAATTATTGATATTGTTGAAGTATTTGAACAAGACACAATAGAGAATTTTCATTTGATAATTGATTGTTTGTATTTTCATTTCAAAGGAAATTTTGCATTGTAGTTCAAGGTTGATCTGGAAAACTTTCTCTCTCTCCCATACATAGGATTCATTGAACGAAAAGTGATATATTTCATTCTCATCCTTGCATTGTTGGGTCAGAGTCATACAACATAAGTTTCACTTTCGTTTCCTTTGAGTAAACAACATCTCTTAATAACACTACGTAATCATAAAATTTATCTAGTAACTCTTTTCTAGGGCTCTTTACACCAACATTTAGCTAGGCTAGCGCTTTGGAGTAGGAAGAGAGATACACTCTCCAAAAGCATAAAACACACAATAACATGTTGTGTTAGGGAGTGTTAAATTCCATTTTCAACATCTTGTCCTGGGAAACCCTTCTCACACAAGGGTCAAACACTAGGTCGCATTGATATTGGCAGAGTTACTCACCTTGCTTTGTTGATATCAGTGTAGAGATTGCACGTATTACGGGGATCACTCGGAGGTATACCCACAATGATGAGTGGAAGCCTTTTGAGATGATTGTGGGCTAGATACCCTGCCCTTGCGTGTGGATCGGACTGTCGACTGTCCCCCCAGGCTTTATTGTTGTTGGTGGTGACCTTAGTGGCCTTTCTCTCTAGGTTCTTACCCAAGGTGACTGTGGAGGGTTACCCATGATTTTTGTCATCATGATGATGTATTGATGATGGTGTACTTAGGCACTTCACAAGAACTTTCTCCTGAGAAAAAGTTATTTTCATCTCTTCCAGAAAACTCATTTTTGAAGACTGTTCAGAGGATACTAGTATATTTTCCTGTGAGAATGCATGATTCTCGCAGGCTTCCTTAAGCCAGGGTGCGAGAAGTTCTCACTGTGTTGAACTGCTAGGGTGTGAACTCTTTCTAAAACAAGGAAAAAGATGAATTCTCGATGCTTCTAGAAGGGAATATTCTAGAAGGATGAGATGGCATTCGAATGGTTATCCTAATAATGGATTCCCTGATATTTTGGGATCATTCTTATCCAAGTAACTAATTCATTATCTCCTATATATTGAGGGAATTCTCATGGAAAAGGTTAAGCAAGATTCATTGGACAATTGGTGAAAGAATTGTGTGAAGGACTGAAGCTACAACAACTTAGAGACTCTAGCAAGTTTATCCAAAAGAGTTGATCTTCTTCATGCAAGTGAGAAAGTGTGTGTGTCGGAGCCAAGGGCCATCAAAAGGAAGTTTGCAACATCAAGGCTCAGGTTGTAATCTTTACTTTCCATTAATATGATACAGTAGCATGTCTCTTTCCCATAAAGATAATTCCACTTTATTGTATAATTCCTTGATCATATACATAGATTGACTGTTGAATAGATTGTGCTTTCTTCACTTTGGTTGGTTTGTTTTGTCTTGGTCTTGACTGCATGATAGCACTAGACTGGAGTGGGAGAAACAAAGACCATAGGAAGTGATAATAAGGTATGTTCTTTATTCTTGTCTCCTATTTAATTCAATGGTTAGAATCTAGGGAAAGAGTCATGTTATGTCTTTCTTTGTTCTAGATCCAGGTGGATCTAGGGAGATCAGTTTGTGTCCGCACTTATGGATTTATTCCTAGTTTTATTCTGACACTCCCTCAATTTCCTACTAGAAATCCTAATCCTAGTGGCACTATCCCGTCCATTACACCAAACTTGCAGATTCTCGTTGGTGGACAAGGTGGTACGATTCAACTTCCTCTTACCGGACACATTCCAATTACTACACAACCTTCGATTGGAACACAACTTCTGGTTGGAACACCACCTACGATAGGGGGACCAACCCCACATTTTGGACAAAATATACCTCCCTCTTTGGCCCAGTATTGGAATCAGATGATACAAAATCCTCCTCAAACGACTGGGGGCAGCAGTTGCCTGCCCCTACTATAGGCCAACCATATCCAGGTATACCCAATCCTATTTGGGGTATGCATGCTCAAACTCATGTCCCCGCTCAAAGTTACAATCCCTCGAGCTACTATCCTTTTCAACCACCACCGCATCTGCCTGGGTCTTCCCATTATGCACAGACCGCTTACGGTCCTACTGGTTTGCCGACATGGCTTCCACCCCAAAGCCACCAGTACCCGCAGGTGAATCGACAGTTACCTTTTCTTGCTACTTTGGATTTGTCGGATTTGTCTAGGATTTTAAATGATCCTATTCGTCACTCTCCCCAATGGCCTGTTATTCCAGCCAAGCTTCCATCGGACATTCCTAAATTCGACGACAAAGTGGGAGAGGACCCCAACAATCATGTTGTGACTTTTCACCTATGGTGTTCATCCAACTCATTGATGGATGACTCTATTCATTTACGTCTTTTTCAATGAACCCTTACCGGTTCTGCTATGAAGTGGTATATCGAATTTCCACGATCTTTCTTCTCTGATTTTAACACCCTAGCTATGGATTTCCTTATGCATTACCAGTTACCGATCCGTTATGATACCGGGACTGAGATTTTGACTTCCTTCAAACAGACTAAAGGCACTCATATATCAGATCATATCCATGAGTGGCGAAGGAGATGACGTCTCATTAAACTTGAACTCCCCGATCAGTTACTGGAAGAATGGTTTACAAAATCCTTTGTGAACGAAATTGGTAAGGACATTTACATGGGTGGTGTTGTCACGGAAGAGCATGCTATAAGTCATGCTCAATATCTTGATCTCATTTATTCGCAAACAGGGACCCTTTACGATTTATTACCTGATTTACCTCGTCCCCATACTTCCAGTATTTCAACTACTTCCGCTGCCTCACATGCAACTGATGGTGTGATTGGTACTTCCCAAACCCAATCACATTTCGTTTCAAGAACAACCCCTAAATCTTCTTCTTCTACTGTTCAAAATGCTCCGTCTCCTGCCACTCCCACCGACAAAACTTCTGAGGTAAATGTTGTCCAATCTACCCCAGCCGGTAAAAACAAATCTAAAAAGGGGAGAGGCAAGAATAAGGAGGGAAAAAATAATAATCAAGCAGAGCAAACTAAAACCACTCCTGTTGAAGATCGAGATAAGCGCAAACCCCGATACCCTTGCCTTATCTGTGGTGATGGTCACTACACGAAGGATTGTCTACGATGTGCCGAGGTCACTAAGTTCCTTCAAGGAGCTCCAAAACCTTCTACACCGGCTGTCTTGTCCCAACTCTTCCCGTATCAACAATAGGCTCAGTTGGTCATTCATGACCAACCGTCTTCTTCTACCACATCATATGTTTTGATGTGTACTGGTGATTCTAAGCAAAACAATGTTGCACTCATGACTCGAGCTAAAGATTATTCTCGATCTAAGGAGAAGGTTGATGATTTACCTCCTACTTTAGTACAACCCTCTCCCGCAACTCCACCTACTAACGGTCCTCTTCATCTCAAACGAC
This sequence comes from Picea engelmannii, assembly GCA_009831015.1. NCBI lineage: Eukaryota > Viridiplantae > Streptophyta > Pinopsida > Pinales > Pinaceae > Picea > Picea engelmannii. Next base: position 377,228 of record ML804781.1, read on the forward strand.
CGAGCCTTGATACAGTTATGCGACCACCCCCAAAAGTTGTCGTTAGGAAATCGGCTTTCAATCCTCATGCTCGTGCGGCCCAGAACTACAATATTGTTGAAGATCTGGCCCAGGCACCTTCCGCGATGTCAACCCTTGAAGTCCTTCAGTCTTGTCCTGCACAGTGGAAAGCACTTTTGAAAGCTATAGGTGGAATTGACCCGACCGATATGAATTTGATAGTCTTTGACTTGGAAGATCACATTCCAAGGTTACCTCCTCAACTCGCGCTTCAAATACAAGTGGTTGTCTCCGACAAAAACATTTTCCGAACCGTTATTGACGAGGGTGCCTCGACGTGTGTTATGTCTCTTGCTTGTTGGAAATCCATTGGCTCTCCTCCTTTGAATGAATCCTAGAACACTCTTAAAGCCTTCAATGGCTCCGGTTTTAAGCCCTACAGTGTTCTTCCTTCATTTCCAATCACGTTAGAAGGTAAAACGGTCCAAGTAGAAGTGGAAGTCTTTGACGCTCCCCTTCATTATAATCTTTTGCTTGGTCGTAGCTGGATCGATTCCATGCACGCTGTTGTGTCAACACTTTTCCGTGTAGTACGTTTCCCTCATCAAGGAAAGGTTGTTACGGTTGACCAACTTTCCTTATTCAATTCTAATACCCGTACTGGCAACGTGTCGTTTATTGCTAAAATCGCACTGGGTTATGAGAATGTCGGTGTAGGCCTTTTAAAGGACTCCTCGTTAATGGATACTTTTCCCATTCCATCGCCCGATGTTCCACGCTTGTTAGTTGCTTCAATCAACATGATATCCACCGTGCCTCATGAACTTCCTGCGTCTCACGACCCTTGGATTGTCCCTGACCCTGGAGATCATCTTTGTTTCGGCGACGTAATGTCGTTAAGTCCGGTCGAATCTGCCTACCAGGCCATTCAATCGGCAACACCTTCTACTCCCTCTCTTGATGAGTTGTCTCCCGATCCTTTTCGTGTTATTTTTCCCACTGACGAGATGATTATGTCCATCATGGAGGACACCCCTTGGGATGATGGGCATCATCGTTCCATACTTTTTCTAGAGCAACATACTCTTGAGAACTTCCAATGGATTTCGACTCCGTCGACCGTTGTTGTCATCTCGACAGTTCCCGTGACTACACACGATGTGTTTGCTGAAGGGAACTTAAGCAATATCTCGCCCACACTTCCCATTGACATATCCATTAAACCTGGGATTGTTGAAAATGTTCATATTGGAGCTTCGTGGTCTTCAGATGAAATCGTCACCTATACGTCTCTATTCAAAGAATTTTGTGACATCTTTGCCCGAAGCTACGAAGAGATGCCAGGTATTGACCCTGCAATTGTTGTACATGAGATAAAGACATACCCCGGAGCTAAACCTGTCCGATAACACCTTCGTCTAGTTCACCCACGTAAAGCTGCTGCTGTCAAACTCGAAATTGAAAAACTTCTGAAAGCTGACTTTATTTATCTGGTGGCTCTTACAGAATGGGTTTCCAGTCCTGTCCCAATTGACAAGAAAGGAGGCAATATTCATGTATGTGTTGATTATAGGGATATTAATAAAGCTTGTCCCAAAGACAACTTTCCTACCCCCTTCATCGATCAGATTGTCGATGATTGTGCCGGAAGTGAAATTTTCTCTCTCATGGATGGTTTCTCTGGCTATAATCAAATTAACATTGCTCCCGAGGATCAACATAAGACTTCTTTTATTTGTCCTTGGGGTACTTTTGCCTATCGAAAACTCCCTTTCGGTCTTAAGAATGCGGGCGCGACGTTTCAACGTGCTATGTATTATGATTTTCATGATATCAAGCACATTGTAAAACCCTATTTGGATGATTTACCCACTCAGTCTATGCACAGATTCGATCACCCTACCCATCTTCGAGCCATTTTCGTTCGCTGTCGGTTCTATCGTATACGTTTAAATCCTCATAAATGCATTTTTTGCGTAGAATCAGGCCGTCTTCTAGGTTTTATCATTTCACGTCAAGGGATTTAGGTGGATCCTATTAAGGTTGAGGCGATTCTTAATCTCCCTCCTCCTTCTACATTGTGCCAGTTGCAAAGTTTGCAAGGGAAAGCAAACTTTCTTCGTCGTTTTATCCCTAATTACACCGAGATCACTCGTGGTTTTACATGGCTACTAAAGAAAGATTCAGATTTTGTTTGGGATACCATTGCCAACAATGCTTTCGAAGATTTGAAGTTGTCCCTCACGCGATCTCCGCTTCTCTTTCCTCCCAATTACAGTCGCGATTATTTCCTTTATCTTGCTACCTCAGAGTACACTATTGGCATGGTTCTCGTCCAAGAGGATGATGCGCACGATGAACATGTTATTTACTACTTGAGTCGAAGTCTCACACCCACTAAAATCAAGTATCAACATGTCGAGAAACTGGCCTTGGCTGCCGTTCAAGCCGTCTAACACTTCCGGCACTATATCCTCTCACACAAAACTACAGTGATTTCTCATTTCAACCCTATGCAACATATTTTGACACGTCAATTGCTAGGGGGGAAATACTCCAAATGGATTGTGATACTCCAGGAGTTCGACTTGGAATTCGATCGCGCCAAGTCCAAGAAGTCCTTAGTTTTTGTTGAGTTGATATGCGATTTTCCTCATTCTGCAACAGAAAATGTAGCAGTTGATTCATTACCCGATGAATCTCTTTTCCTTATTATCACTGACGATATTTGGTATGGAGATATCATTATATATCTCCAAACCCATACTTTACGGCCTACTTTGTCTAGTACTGAACGACGTCGCATACGCTATCAAGCTCGTCAATACATTATCCTCGGGGATACTCTTTACCGTCGGGGAATTGACTCTGTTTTTCGACGTTGTCTAATGTTCGACGAAGCCGAGAAAGATCTGAATGACTGTCATTTAGGAGCATGTGGTGGTCATATGTCTGGGTATGCTACTGCCCAGAAGATCTTACGCGCAGGGTATTTTTGGCCTTCTTTGTTTCACGACTACATTACTGCCATTCAGAAATGCCATGCCTGCCAGACCTACAATCAGAAAATTCGGTCACATCCTTCTCCTCTTCATCCTGTGGTCTCAGTTGGTCCTTTTGCGAAATGGGGCATCGATTTCATGACATGTCACCCTCACTCGGCCGGGGGGGCATGGTTACATTATTGTAGCTGTTGATTACTTTACGAAATGGGCTGAGGCGATGCCAACATTTGACAATACTGGAAAGACCACAGCATTGTTTCTTTTTAATCACGTCATAGCTCGTTTTGGTGTTCCCCAAGCTATCGTCACTGATCACGGTAGCTACTTTAGGAATTTTATGATGTCCGAACTTACTGAGAAGTTGGGTCTTCGTCATGATAACTCAACGCCCTATTATCCACAAGCCAACGACCAGGTTGAAGCAATCAACAAAGTTCTCATAACTATGCTTCGATGAATGATAGGGATTCATAAAACAAGTTGGCACACAATGTTGTTTTCGACATTGTGAGCGTACCAGACATCTGTCAAGTCCGCTACTGGGTTTATGCCTTTTCGGTTAGTCTATGGTGTGGAAGCCATTCTTCCTATCAAATGCGAGATACCCTCTCTGAAGTTAGCTGTTGAACGCCTACCCAACACTTCTACTGAAGAATAACGCCTATTGTATCTTATGCGATTAGACAAAACTCGACGTGACACCAATCTAGTAATAGAAGCCCAGAAAAAACGTGTCAAGGCCCAATACGATAAGCATGTCAAGCCTCGCGTTTTCTCCGAAGGTGATCTTGTTCTTCTCTATGAACAGGATTGAGATGTGTTAGGAGCTGGGAAATTCGAACCCATGTGGCGAGGACCTTATATTGTTTGCCGAGTTTTGGAAAACGGAGCATATGAGTTGGTAGATTACGATGGTATCCCTTTGAGTGAACCCATGAATGGGTTATACTTGAAGAAGTACTATGCATAAATCATCTGTGCACAAGTACTTGTATTTTAATGTATCATACTTTATGTGTGTTACTATAGCTTTCTTTTGTCCTTATCTGGTCTCTGCCCTTATGTGACATTGTGTTTGATTTCCAGATGTTGGAGTCTTTGCTACCCTATATTGGCTTCACTGATGGTGCTAGCCATAGTACTCGAAACCTTTCTTCTACTGCGTGGGAAATATATGCCCCAACAAACGAAATTGTATCTTTACGAGGTGTGTGCCTCGGCCGTGCGACCAACAACATTGCAGAGTATAACGCCGTTATTGAATTATTGGTTGATGCTATCTCGCTCGGAATTCATCATTTGGTTGTGCGACTTGACTCGCAACTTGTAGTACTACAGTTAAGTAATATCTACTCTATTCTAAGTCCTACTTTGTTACGGGTATATTTGCGAATTCGGCTCTTGGAACGTTATTTTGATCACATTGAATATCAACATATTCCTAGATGTCTAAATACATTAACAAATGCATTGGCTAATTATGTATTAGACATACATTTGAATCATTTATAAATCAAACACATCGAAATTCACACAATATAAGGTAAACCGGTAGAAGCCATCTGTATATATAACGATCAAAAGAGTTTTTTACAAAAAGTTTGTCCGAAGACCAAAATGTCAAAATTTTGAAGCTCATAGCTTCTACAAAGTGACATCATGGATGACGTTCACAGTAACACACGACTGCCCTAACAACCCTACGGAGAAGTCGACTCATAGATGATGATACCCATACAGTATGACGTTGATCACATCGTGGAACCTCTTCCAGAGTCATGTCTGTAATGTCTGCAGTCAGGCCCTCTAGATTCTGTTCCACCACTTGGTAATCCTCAGCAAACTATGGTGCTTCCGCTACCTCTCCTCGCCGCTAGATGGGAGAAGTGCCAGGAGTTCTGTAAGGTCCAACATCTGTGTTATCAACAAATGATTTTGTATTAGTATTTGGATGAACATATAAAACAAAAACATTTGAATATGATAAAAAATTCAAAAACATTTAAAAGAGAAAATGTGTGTACTTCTTACCAAGGTTTCCCCACTGAGCATCCTCTGGCAATACCAAATCTAGATCTCCTCGGAAATCTATCCCATCATAAGCGTAGTCATCAACCATCAACATCTTTGGTTGAATCCAGTCAAAGAAAGTATCATCATATTTGATGATCGGTTCTGCTACGTGCCGGGCCATGAGCTGACACCATCTCAGCATCCGCGGCTCCCTGGGAGCCGGTAAATTCCACTCCACCTGTAGCCTCAGTAATGGGACCCACTCAAGGAAGAAGGATACCAGCAAAGATCCGTACCCGAATTGCTTCAGGTCACCTCGCCTACATTTGGTCAATTGCTTTTTTATACTGCGAAGCACAACATCTGCCCAGTTGAACACTCGAGGCTCAGTACACTCAATAACATACTGGAAGTAACTCTGTAATGCCATATGGGGAGAAGAACTCCCAGCCATCCGAGCTATATTGAAAAGGATAGTACGGAGGGTCAAGTCTCGTACCCCCCAGATAGCTACTTTTCCTTTCTTTCTCTCAGCCTCGGGAACGCAGTGTAAATTGCAGTACTCACTCATCTTTAGCCCACCACCTCTACTACCTGTTAGGCTCACATAGTACCCCCGCCGTGACGAACCAATCAAAAAGTAAATGTCCTCAATGTCTAAGGACAATGTGTGGACCCCCACATGAAACACCTGCTGATCAGGGTCCCACATACGCACCAGGTACTCTAATAGTCTGACTTGGGCCCTCATGCCCAGGATGCGAAAGTACTTCAAGAGCCCACAGTCTCTCAAAGCAGCTATGGTATGTGGATGATTTTTGGCCATTGCATTGTCCTCTTAATGTTCCCTTTCATGCCACTCAAGAACCATGTTAATGGCCAATTATCTGCATAAGGAACATAATAAGAGGATTAACAATTTTTTTTTCATGCTTTGGATTTTTTTCATTGAGTAAAAATTTAAAAACATTTTGGGCTTTGTGGTTCTCGTAGGTGCCCTGTGTGCATAGTGAGAGAACCTCGTAGCTAGCTTTAGGCTCACCTGTGAGAATGCATCATTCTCGCAGGGCCCGTATATCTTGCCTGCGAGAATGGAAATGCGCATATAGGGCTTGAAAAATCAACTTAAAACTGAAAATTTAACCAATGAAATTACAAAATTAAACCATGAAAGTGTTAAGGACGAAGATCTTACCTAACTGTTGCAGACGGCTCGCTGAATGGTCTCTCGTAGCTCCCGCAATATGACGCCAAACTTGGAGGGTGAAAGAGGGGTTTTTTGAGCTCAATAGTGGAAATGTAAAAATGGTGTGGTAAAAAGAGCATTTACTCCTTTTATTTACTTTTACTATATCATTTTGGTTTTTTATAATTATTTATTGATTAAACCCTAATCCCTAATGTCATGTTGAGTGTAATTCTTGCAGGTGTGATGACTTTAATGATCAAATACAGGGATACTGACGTGTTTTTCTTTGTTATCACGTGTTTTTGATTGTTTTTTATGGTTTTTACATAAAACCTCGAGAGTCATTTTTGTCCGTTCTTGCGCTCGTAAAAATATGAGAACGTGATCGAGCATACTTTTATCACTTTTTTGGGATCAACAAGGTTATACGAAAAAGGAACCCCCCTGGAGTCCTCTTTAAACTCTTTTCAGACTCTCTAAACATGAAAAGATCTCTGAGCGACCTTGCTATTTTCACGCTCGATAAAGTATTTGAAGTATGCGTCTGGTGAGCGATAATTTATCTCTTTTTTGGTCTCATTCAGACTATTTTACGAAAAAGGAACTGAGAGAGTTCTCTTTTAAGTGTTTTTCCAAACTCTATAATCTTGAAAAACCTTCGAGTTTTCTGGCTCTGGACTCGTTAAACAAACATTGCCAGACCTGTGATGGGACCGAACCACTCCTTCTTAGGGTTCATTAAAAATACTCCGAGGGACTCGTCCGAAGGATGAGATTACATCAACAAGCATATGTTATCCTCCTCAAGCTTGCGTAAAAATAAAGAGGTACTTGCCAGAAATGGTGGGGGAAAATTTGGGAAAGGGATATGTCTTCATTTTCGTATTAATTGGCGGTAAGTGTCGCTCTTGAACATGACACCCCCTATTCATCATTTGAAGCCGGTTTGGGAAATCCATTTTTCTCTCATTTGATTTGCTACAAGGTCATTCCCTGTGTCGTCTTTGAGTCAATGATGCCAAATCATTGGTCGTGTCGTTCATATGTTCAAGAGAAGTCCATCTGAAACCTATATTGAGTCGGCCATCTGCAGTTATCCATTCTCTCCGTGTCGGCCTTCCCTATGTCTGGTCCAATTCACATCATACTCTGTCTTACCTTCAAAATCTGTTACTCATTTCGTGTCATTGATGGGGGATACATCAAGGCCCTCCTGTGATGAGTTTTGTTCCGTTGACTTCATCTCATTATCCTGAATCAAGAATTAGAAATTATTTGGTACCTTGGAGCTTGCATGCCTCAATAGCAGGTTTCCTTGCTTTCGACAGTGGGTTTACATCATTGACCCCTGATCGAAATATTCCATCGGATGTTCGACTTCAACTCATTTATTCACACTCGATGGATTGTACTATGGTACCTTGGGAGTCATTGACATCAATGGTGAT